>JABCRI010000658.1:0-294744 GCA_015143295.1 Tetracentron sinense | reverse complement strand
TCATGAAAATTTAAGCTTGACAGCCTCAACCTTTATTTTGCCAATGTTTGAAATCATGTGCCGTCTTAAATGACCTAGTGCTCATTTGAAGAAAATCTGTCAGAGTTTTGTGCATTTTCACTTTAATTTTTCTCACTAAAGTTTTTCCTTCCTTGAAAGGTCCCTGGGAGCATAGTATCTGTTAGTGTTTCTCCGATATTACACTGAGAGCTGTGTGAAACGGACTTACTTAATTCGGAATTTGTTAAAGATTCAAGTTTGATGCCATCTCTGGTATCGCTTACATCACAGGGAATAGAGAGACATGTGAAGGATCTGTCTGGCCTAACAAAGGATCTCTGCCTAAACTGTTATTGTTTGACAAATAACCCATTCAGTTTCTTGTTTTGCAACCACTGAATGGAATACGTGGCATCATACCATTTTCTGCAGGACAGCCATAACGATGAGCAGGTACAGATCATCAGGCTTACCAAATCAAATAAAAGTTTCATGCAATTAGTATTAACTCTTAAATTGTTTGATCAATTCACTCACCACCTTCTGTTGTCTTTTCTGGGTTCACTTTTGGAAGTCCTGCTTCTTCACTCCTTAAGCACCTCTCCCTACGAAGGATGTGAGGCCTGTGCTCCATGAAGGTTCCGCATGCCTGAAATGGTTCAAAAAGCATGGAATCCCATCCTTTGGTTGCACCATTCTTACAGAGATACAGATTATAAATTCTAAACCTGCTGTCTTCATAGGGCACCTAACAAATTCTTGTGTAATGGCAGCGTGCCTCCATCGAACTCCGTTAGTTGTATATTATTTCTGTACACAGGTCCATTAACCAAATTCCAAAATGCCCAGTTTATTCACCAGAGCAATTGCTGCATCTGTTGGTTTTTGAATATCCTTGTATGTAGAATAATTCAAACTTCATTTCCCGTGTATTTTGTTTATGCTGTATCCTTCAGGTGTTCATGAAAAGAATTCTGAAACTGCTTTCCTGGTTAAATGTATTTGCAAGTTGTACAGTTTGAACGGTTGGTGGCGATCAATATTCGGCTGACAGTGTTAATTAAGAACTATTTCCAAAATGTGGAACTACCATATTCCTAACTTATACTGCCGTTTTTACTCCTCACGGATAACCCCGCAGGAGCATTTGCCCATCTTAAAATAGCGCTAATGGGGATCTTCTAATCCAAGTTTTCAGGGTTGACCAGTTAATACAGCCAACCATGGGGTAAGCCCTCATTCTGACATTTTGTTTCCTACTGTTAAAAAAAAGCAACTGATCAAGTTGTTAGGCCTCAACAAACTGGGATGATCTTTAACAAAACAGCATACGTAGCTTGCTTACTGATAAGCACACCACTCTACATAGAGGCCTCTTAATCATACTAGAATGGTACTTTTAACTAATATTACCTTTGCGTCTGGAATCTGGATGGAGCAATGGGAAAAAATGCCAATTCAGAATAAAACTAGCTTCACTGCAAAAGTTGCCACCCGGTTCAAATGGAACTAGTTCACTACTTGCCTACTAAGGTAACTTATGGTTCTAACAATCATGTTTCAAACAGTAGGTGGGCTGTTCAAGGGGGGAGTGGATGCTTTGGTGGTTAAGCGCTACTGCCTGCCTTTATTTAGAGGTAGGAGGGTGAGGGTGGGGCTGTTGGGGGTAGGAGGTGGTGATAGTGGGGGTGAGATGGGACAGGATGGCGGGTGTTGGAGGTGAGGTGGGGTGCGGTGGTGATGGCGATGTGAGAGTTTGAGAATTTCTTTCTGTTTCTAAAAATTAATAATAGGATGGAATTTTTAGAAAATCACTCCCTGAGTGATGCCAAACGGCCATACCCAGTTGACTTTGACCCTTCCCCCCCTCCCTACTCACACACACACACACACACATTCAAGTTTAAGCATGGGTTGAGCCATTATACGATCGAGGATTAGGAAGCAATGTTTGAACTGCAGTGGGCGAAATTTGGTATGGATCTTTGGGTCCTTTCGAGTATCATGCTGCGTCTGAGTATTAAAAATGAGCTCAGTTTCAAACTGGGTCCATCCGGTTCAAGCACTTACTGGCTCGCATGGCCCAAAAAATTCTCAAATGGATCGTGCGGATCTGGACCTGGATTTTTCCACGACAGGCTGGGCCCGTCTGACAATTACCCGGCCATTGTTAGAGTTCTATTTCTTCTTCTATTTATCGACTGGTGCTCTTTAGGATAAGAGAAAGAAAGAGAGAGAGAGAGAGATGGCAATTCGACTAGTACAGCTTCACACGTCCACTTTGAAGCATGAGAAGAGGCCTAAATCACTCATCTCCTCGAGTCGCCGGACGACTAGTCTACGAATCAGTTCATTTCTAGTAGTGCTCGGAACTGATACAGTCCGGCAGTGTCCGATCAATATTGCCAAAGGACGCCACTTCCGCCATTAATTCCGAAGACTTCCTACTCCTTGACATCCGACCTGTGTGGGAGAGGGGAGAAGGCACGTGTTCCAGTCTCACTTCATGTGCCCTGTTCATCAAGGAAACGACATAGCCCCATCACTCTCTTAAAGAATGGGTGCACTTTGGTACATCGGCTCTGGACTGGCCAAAATTGCACCACCATCACCCCGATTTTCTCCGACAGTCGACAAACCCCGCGGTTCCCGACAAGGATGCTAAGCTCCTTGTATCCTGTGGAGAAGGGCTAAGGTGAGACCTTAGATTCTTGGGAGAGCCCGGCTGGATAATTGCGGTACTGTGTGGCTCAATTAGTTGTTAGTGAAATTTACATGTTCATAGCTTCTTGTTTAGGTCTTTGATGGCCATGTCGGAGACTACATGAAGGAGGATACCGGAACTTAGGGTGGTTGCCGGAGGATTCAATCGTGCCGGAGATGATGATTTTCCGGGTGTTGAAGGTACTGAAAAGTTGCAGTATGCCACAATAGGGGGTGTGTCATACTACTTCCTCCAATTGCTTATACTCTTGCAAGCTGTTGGTGGTAACAAGAGTTGATAAGATTTTTGAGGTGAAATGATAAAGCTATATTATATATGGTTACATTATTACATGCTTATCATGCAGTTAGGAGAGTCCTCGTTTGAGCTTTGATACCATTGTGGTTATGCCTTATCTTCCATTTGAGCATGATTTAATGCCAATCTGGCATGAGCTAATGTTCATATTTTGAATTCCTCTTTATTATTCCACTCTTTTTCACTTCGATTTTCATACATCATGCCTTGCTTTGTAATTTTGTTTTTGCTCGAACCGGACATTGTATTTCATTATTCAATATTTCAATTCACGACTTAGGATGGGTCAAGACGTGCCCTAGGATCCCATCTTAATTCTTATGATCGATTCCCAGAGGTAATGGACAAATAAATTTGCTTGCAATTCCCCAGACTGACATGTCAATTAGGCCACTAGCCACCATCACTAACACTAACAAGCTATAGACATTAGGGCTGGTCTGGGCCGGGCTTTGTTAGGCCCGTTTCTATATGGACTCGATATATAGGTGCGAACAAGGTCTATTTTTTTTACTTGGGCCGGGCTAGGCTCAAACCAACCTTGGGGTGTATTCGAGCCAATTTGGGTTGGCACGAGCTCAGCTTGAACCTGGTCAAGCTATGCTCGAGCTCGACTTGAAAGTGTTGGCTTGGCTCGAGCTAGAATTGGCTTGAGCTTGGCTTGAATATAACAATTATTTTATTTTATTTTTAATTACTAAAAATATATATTAGGATTATAAGAAACATTAAAATATGGCAAATAATAATAATAATAATAATAATAATAATAATATTATTATTATTATTATTATTATTATTATAAATATTTCAACTCAAACCGAGTTGAGCCGAATTAAACTGGGCCTGGCTTGAGTTTAGCTTGATCAAAAATTCGAGCTCGAAAAAAAGGCTCAGCTCAGCTAGATCAAGTCTAAAGGCATGGTTGGAACTTGGCTTGATCAAGCTGAGCCTAGCCTATACTAAAGAGTATGTTATGTTATAACTTTTATTAGTATATATTATACAATTAAGATAATACATATTATACAATACACATCTGGATGTGTGTGTGTGGGTATATATATGTATCATTTTGAATAGGCCTGACCGAGCATGACCTATTTTCAAGGTTTTTGTGGATCGAATTTGGCCTGTTGATACCCCTAGAACTAATCCCTAACCTAGCCCACATTTACATAGGCCTAAGAAATTGAGCCTTGCTTAGTTGTGGGGCCTAAAAATATGGGTAATGGGCAGGCTTTTTCTGGACCGGACCTATTGAAACCCCTAATCAACACTTCAAGTGCGTTTATTAGCCATTTAACAAGTAAATCATTTACGTACCATAAAGAAAAATAAGGCCATTGAAGATGCAAATGGGCTTGATTGTAGTGAGGCCTAATTACATTTAGAAGTCAAGCCCAAGTTTGATATCTATACAAAGCCTAATGATCAAGCCTATGTCTCAATGGGCCAGATTTTGCTATCTATGCCCCCCGCCCATTGACAGCCCTGCCTCAAATACACCCATAAGAAAAGGATAATTATTGTTAACAGCCGACATGTCAGGATTAGGCCAACAAATGTTCTTTACAGGTTCGATTAAAATAAATAAATATATAAAAATAAATTGTAATAAAGCTTATGAAAATGCCAGTGCATATCAGCAAAGCCGAAGCAGACATGACAATCTGTCTACAGAAGAAGAAGATTCAAATAACAACTCAAAAGATAATTATTATTCTTAGCTTTAGAAATATGATATTTAAATGAACAACTTATTTTCCTCATCTTGTTGCTGGGCCATAAGATATTAAGAACTCAATTTTTTATTTTTATTTTTTTGGGGGAGGAAAGTTGGGGCTTAGGCAAACCCTACCAGATATATAAATACTTAAAGGCTCAGGATCCTCTCGAGTTCAACTCAGAGAATCTCTCCGGTTGAACCCCTAGAGGTCGCCACGTGTCTCCTTTGACACCCCTTAACCATGGGTAAGGTTCACCCACCCCTAGAGTTCATCCATCCATCCTTGTTTTTTTTTTAAATATTAATTCTTTTTTTAATATTAAAAAAACTCTAAAAACAGTTTTTTTAATTTAAAAAATAATAATTAATATATAAAACAAAGACCAAGGATGGTGGGTGAACCTTACCCATGGTTAAGGGGTGTCAAAGGAGACACATGGCGACCTCTAAGGGGTTCAAACCGGAGAGATTCTCTAAAGTTGAACTCAAGAGAATCCTGTGCCATACTTAAATAGAAACAACTGTACAGCTACGTACATACGATTATACTTACAACTGTACAGTTATGTACATACGATTATACTTACAACCTTTAGCATCTTCCTCATAAATGTGAAAGGATGCTAGGGAATTGAAGAGGACTCAAAGAAACTCGCTCAACAGTATTATAAAATTTGCACACATCAGTTAGTCTCTCGATAGACATTTTAGGAACTCCATGGATAAAAAGTGTCGCCTGAGCTACTGTATCTCCAATAAGATACCAATGCATTACACCAAGAGGTCGTGTGTTCGAATCCAACATATCCACCAAAAAACATAAAATCATATAATTGATTTGGACGGTGGTGATAAATACGTTGAAAGGCCTCATAAAAGTCTAGATATTGAGTGGTTGTGTTGTGCCTCAAAGACATGGTTCATGCCAAAAAGTAAAAGAAGTCACCGACCACATTACTGACAATTTTAAAGAACGTTAAGGTTGTTTCGGTAAACTAATTACTTGCTCGCTTTCATGTTGGTATCTCTTTCGGGTATAGAATTTTCAAAACAGTTACAGACATTCATTAACTTTTCCAAAACTACCAAAGGTATCCTCAGAGAAACGGTCCTCCGTTAGTCTTCTTCATTGTTTTGCCAATATTACTTTGTAGTGCGGATTAGCAACAGTTGTAGCTCCCCACAGTTATTGGAGACATGTCAATATGCCATTAGTCCACTTTTTTTTTTTGGTCAAGAGACTTTGTTTCATTCCACCTGAATAAAACTAAAAGTTAAAAAAAAAATGCCTTTACCTCTGCCATACGTCACCTTCAAATAGCGTATAAATATTCTATCTTTCCGGGCAAGGAATCCACACTCAAAAAAGGTGTAATAATATGAGAAGACTTGAGACTCGGTCTCTTTGAACGCCATTTTCACGAGAGGAACATTTGGTTATTTCAACCGGGGGTTAGTACTGCTGGCCAGGACCACGCCTTAGGAAGCGTCCGCTTCATGAATTTGATGGTGGGCACTCTTAGGGTTTTGTCCCTTGTTTCTTAGAGCGTGTGGAAATGGTCATGAGTTCGATTGATTCCCCATGGTGGGCACTCTTAGGGTTTTATCCCTTGTTTCTTAGTATGTGTGGATTTGGTCATGAGTTCGATTGATTCCCCATGATGGGCACTCTTACCCTATGTTTGCTTGTTAAGAAAATAAGTAAAAACATGAAAAAGAAAAGAAAATTAGATAAAAAAAACAATTAAAAATTGTATTAAAAATCTAAATTTCTTTTTCTTTTCCATCTTTCTACCTATTTTCTCGGCAACCAAACATAGCTTTAGGGTTTTATCTCTTGTTTCTTAGTGTGTGTGGATTTAGGGGGTTTTGTACTTACCTGGAATTAAGTGAGGTGTTCTAAAAGGCCTGGACACCCCGTTACCAAAATAAATAAAAAAATTGGTTACTACGGAGAGTAAATGTCAACTCTTTTTTTAGTATCTATTAGCCTAACATTTAAAGTTCGTCTAAAATGTAGGTAATTTATCCCGTCAACACAGCAACTAATGGGAATAAATTTCAGGTCACTCACATGAAAGATACACACTTTGCAATTGATAAATAAAGGGTACGTGAAATTTGTAAGTTTTTTGTTAGTTTATTCTTGAGATGCTAAATTACAATAGATGAATTTAACTGTCTAGAAAGTAGCCACCTTCGACCAATATCATAAAATCTGTCGAAGTCGACGGTCCCTCTCTGCGGCTTGTTTGACTCAGGTGGAAACCAAAGAAAGCTATGAACGAACAAAGTACGAAACCTCTCCATTCCATTTTGCATTTGAAATCAATTTTGATTATATCAGAAACAGAAATTTCCACATTCGCAGTCGTTTAAACAGATTACACTAATAAATCCCAATCTCTTCTCGCCACGCGTTTCTTCTCTTTAATATTCCTATTTATTTATCCAGAACCCCCTCTCTCTCATCTCCGTCTTCACCAATGAAGAATAAAACGGAACTCACTCTCGCCGTTAAATTCCATTCTATCAGATGACGATAACCGTCGCCGTTACTCTCATCCTCATCGCCGTCATTTCACCGTTGACGCTAGTCTATGGCCTCGGCTCCGGTTCTACTATCGCCGTTAGCTACGGTTCCGGAACCGTCTGCGGGATCCTCGCCGGAGAACAGTTACAGAGAATCGAATGTTATCGAGGAGGTGAAAGGATTGCAATTGAGCCGAATATTTCTTATGAAGCAATCTCCGGTGGCCGGGATTTTTTCTGCGGGTTGAGGTCCGGCGGTTCCAGCTTGCTCTGCTGGGATACCGGATTCTCTAACAGTAGTTTTCAATCCAAACGGATTTATTACAGCGATACGGTGCGGTTGAGGGATCTGACGGTGGGGGGTGACCAGGTTTGTGCGGTGAATAATGGGACTGGATTTGCGATGTGTTGGAGAGGAGGTGGTTTTCCGTCTTCGGCGCCGGCGCCGGTGACTGGTGAAGGATTTCTGTCGATTACATCTGGGATGGGGTTTTCTTGTGGGATTTTGAGTAGTAATAACAGAGTTTGGTGCTGGGGCAAAAGTTCAACTAGGGAGGAGATTCAGACCCAGTTTGGAAATTCCTCCATGTTGAGCTTAGTTGCTGGGGATTCTCATGTTTGTGGATTGACTGTAACTGGGTTTTTGATTTGTAAAGGAAGGAATGATTCTGGGCAGATAAATGCTCCTTCTGCTCCGGGGTTCGAGTTTTCTAGCCTGGCGTTGGGAGCTAATCATAGCTGTGCAATTCGAAGATCGAATGGATCGGTAGTTTGTTGGGGAGGAGGAGGAGGAGTGTTTTCTGGTAATGTCATTGAGGAAGTTTCGTTTGAGTCAATTGTAGCTGGTTTGAATTTCACTTGCGGGTTAACGACGAGTAATTTGTCTATGGTCTGTTGGGGAACAGGGTGGTATGCGAATCCTAATTCAGGGAGTGATCTTCAGTTGCCGAAAATTGTTCCAGGACCGTGTGTTCTATCTTGTGCTTGTGGTGTATATCCTGATTCTGAATCTCTCTGTTCTGGTTCTGGGAATATCTGTAAACTATGTCCTGTTCAAATTCCTCAGCCAGCACCATTGCCACCAATTCTTCCGCCATCACCACCGCCAGTTTCTCCGCCATCAAAGTCATCGAAAGCGAAGAAGTGGGGTTTATTGGCTTTCGCCATTGTCGGATCAATTGGGATTTTTTCAGGCATCTGCACTATTATCTACTGCCTATGGACTGGAATTTGCTGTGGACACAAGAAAATCCATAATTCTGTGCAACCCACCATTACTGGAGGCAATGCTAATGGTGCCGCGACAGCAAATAGTGGTCCTTTCAGTAGCCCACCTTCGAGATCATCCACCATCAGGCGACAGAGCTCCCGAGCAATGAGGCGCCAAAGGAGTGGGACTTCGTCCAAGCACGCAGACAGGGCCGAGGAATTATCCCTATCAGAGCTTGCAGCAGCCACCAACAACTTCTCCTTGGAGAACAAGGTTGGTGCTGGGAGCTTCGGTACAGTGTACAAGGGCAAGCTTTCTGATGGCCGTGATGTCGCCATTAAAAGGGGAGATACAGGTCTGAAGATGAAGAAATTTCAAGAGAAAGAAAGTGCATTTGAGTCTGAATTAGCATTCATGTCCCGTCTCCACCACAAGCACTTGGTCCGGCTCGTGGGTTACTGCGAAGACAGGGACGAGAGGCTTCTGGTATATGAGTACATGACAAATGGGGCATTATATGATCATCTGCATAATAAGAACAACATCGAAAAGAGCAGCAGTGTTGTGAATTCATGGAAAATGAGGATCAAAATCTCATTAGATGCTTCAAGGGGAATTGAGTACCTCCACAATTATGCAGTCCCCACAATAATTCACAGAGACATCAAGTCTTCTAACATTTTGCTCGACGCCGATTGGATCGCAAGAGTATCCGATTTCGGATTATCGTTGATGGGGCCTGAATCTAATGGGGAATACATGTCAATGAAGGCGGCCGGGACAGTTGGGTACATGGATCCTGAGTACTATGGACTAAACGTATTAACAGCGAAAAGCGATGTCTATGGCCTTGGAGTGGTGTTGCTGGAGCTGTTGACGGGGAAGAGAGCAATATTCAAGGATCAAGATGGAAGGGGTCCAACAAGCGTGGTGGACTTCGCAGTGCCGAAGATTATGGCGGGAGAGCTAGTGAAGATTTTGGATTCAAGGGTGGGGCTGCCGGGGATGAACGAGGCGGAGGCGGTTGAGCTGGTGGCATACACGGCAATGCATTGTGTGAATTTGGAGGGGAAGGATCGACCTACGATGACAGACATTGTCGCTAATTTGGAAAGAGCACTAGCTCTCTGTGATGACAGCAATGGCAGCATCTCTAGTGCTACATTCTCCATTGTTTCTGAATGAAATTTCACCCCCCAAAATTTGAATTATCTGGGATTTTTTATTTTATTTTTTCCTTTTTTCCATTTATTTGGTGACTTTTATTGATTTACTTGGGAGTGTAAAGAAGAGGGGTTTGTTCTAACATGAGCTGCATTAGACTTAGGTGAACACTAACAGGAGAGAAGGAGGAGGGGGATTGTAAGATTCATATCTAAATGAGAAAAGAGGATGCTTAATTTATTTAATTTAAGGTGTCATATTCCTAAAGTAGTTAAGTTAGCTTTGGTTTGTTTTTATACAAAACTTAGTAGGAACTAGGAAGTAGGAAGATGCGACCACGTTCATTGGTTGGTTTCACATACACTTGGGTTGGGCACACGAGTGGAAGACCTCGCTTTCTGTCAACTTTGATATTTGGTATGAAGTATGAACCAGAAAAGTAGAATATGAGAGAACACTTGTAATTGACTTCGTCTCCCTTGACTTTGCTATATTTTAAGTGGGTTAAGATAGGCGCTGGTTCCCGCTGTTTTGCTGAACCGACACGTATAGAAGTATAGCTCTGTTACTATATACCCTTTAACTAATACAAATAGTACTTCAACAATTCTTCTATTATTAGATTCTAGCAGGTGGCACGTGTGATGCACGTGAGAGTGAGGGGAAAGAGTTAACCACAGTTAATAGGAGTTAAAAAGGACATGTGTTAACCCACGGGTGTGATTGAATTGAACTCCCCCTGAGTTCAATTGCGATTGGTTGTGATTCTATTCTTTAAAT
Source organism: Tetracentron sinense (assembly GCA_015143295.1). NCBI lineage: Eukaryota > Viridiplantae > Streptophyta > Magnoliopsida > Trochodendrales > Trochodendraceae > Tetracentron > Tetracentron sinense. The sequence continues at coordinate 284,307 of JABCRI010000658.1, read as the reverse complement.
AGATAAATGAGCAAGGGGTAGTTTGGGAATTAAAATTAAACATTATATATATATAGATAATACTTAATCACCATTATTAATATATTTTTTCTCCATAACTTTAAGAATAAGTTTTTATTTGCTTTTAATATTAATAAGGAATAAGATGGTGATTTGTTATTTTTTAAATAAAATTTATATATTTTGAGTTTTTTTTTTTTTTTGTGTTTATTAAAGTAATCGAATTCAAATATTTTTTATCATCCATAGTATATTTAAGCAAATACACATGGCCAAACATATAATCAATACAAATTCAGATATTTTACTATCTATTTCAAATTTGCTCCAGTTACAGCTTGAGATAGGGTTAGGTTAGATTAGAAAGAGGGGGACTGCGAACGTGCGTCCCATGGAGCGCCAAAAGAAATGCAACGGGTCAAATTCAGCCTACAGAGAAACTTCTTCTAAACAGTTCGGCTTGCTTATATTAATATTAACATAAGAAGAAAATGGATAGTTGTTCTATGCAGACCGGCTTCTTTGGGGGGAATCTCAGGTCTAACATAAAAGGTTACCTTGCTATTTAAAAACAACCCTTAGATGTAATCTTCGCAAAGGTTTCCTGTTTTAAGTGCTTTCTCAACCTTAGGAAGGGGATCGGATTTGTTTTTGCTCTAGCAAGACCAAAACCATCTTGTTTATGTATAAACGTCCGACATGTAATGATAAAAAAAGAATAAGTCATTTTATTTTCTTCCCTGTTTTTTTGACTTTTCTCCCTTTGATATCTTCTCCCCTTTTTATAGCCACATGTCTAAAGCCCGCCGAGGGCAAGATGGTTTTGGTCTTGCTAGAGCAAGACCAAATCCCATCCCTTAGGAAGAGGTCCTCAAAGTTTTCATTTTCTTTTTCCAATGGTAAGCTTTATTCTAAAGCTTATGGGTCGGCTTTCGTGTTGGTTGCCATCATCTAAAAGTGGGACCCGGCGCCCGCCACCACGTGCCTGGATGAGTCAAAAAGGTGGGGTTAGACCCGGCCCACAGTCCACTGCTTCTCCAATCATCCAATCCGGGAATGGATTTCGTCTGGCCCGAGCCTCTGTGGATGGGGCAGACGGTTTTGGTTTGGCGAGAGCCAGACCGAAAACACATAGATAAAACATACAACAAGGGAACCGCATTTGGTCTGGCCTCCCGAGACCAAAACCGTCTGGCCTACTTACAAAGCTCATTTGACTGCCCGTTGAACTCTTGTTAACAAGTTTTAAGCCTTGAGAGTCAAATTTTTTTAATTGTTTTTTTTCTAAAAATCAAGGTTAGGTGATTGAACCCAAAGGGTTAGTGAACTTTAATCATGGTTAAAGAGTGTTAAAAGGGTAACGTTTTGACCTATAAAGATCAGAGCCAACGAAGTCCCATGCATCCCAACAAGGGTAGTCTCATACTTTTAGGAAACCCGAGAATCCATCAAAATCTTTCCTCCATGATATAGAAAAAACAAATAATAAATTGCCACGTGTAGAGTCGAGATGATAACTTCCACCCACCTCAATGGGCTTGATTCTAGTGTATACATTTTGCTCTTAATAAAGTACATAAACTTGGCGGTGCCGTCAACCTTCAACAACATTTGCAATAGTTTTAAATTAAATAAATTTCAAACCTTACAAATAAAAAATAAATTCGTGAAATAAATGGAGGTTATATCAAAAAAGAAATAAATGGAGGTTTCGGGTCCAGCCTGGGGCGGCGAGGCGACCCTACTTTCAACAGGTCTGGGACCCTTGAGGTTCCTCTCCTCATGTGTTTTTTAAATGGGGTTCTGTACCATCTAACTTATTGGATGATGCATGTAGTAGGGTGAGTATCGAGCCAAAGCTTTTATCTAGCTGGGTGTTTTATCAAGCCGAAGCGGAAAATTTATCGAGCAGGTTTTAATATATATATATATATATATATATATATTCAAGTTTCCTAAATGAGCTTTAAAATGGTGTTCAAGTTTGTTTGATAAGCAAATCTGCTTGCTTATATAGTGCCTACCTTATTACATGTTGGGTTATCAATTCGGCCCTCCAACAAAGGTAACAGCATTCTAAACTTCCAAAAATAGACGACTTTTATTAGTTCCAAATACTCGAGGAAAGGCCTTAAATATCTCAAGGCTCTCTTAACTGAGGGTCAGGCTAAGTGTCACAGCCTTAATTCTTCAACCCGATCACGACCGTGTGGCACTCTATCTAAGGTCCGTTTTAGATGAGTCAGCCTTACCAAACTAGCTTCTCAAGAGGATGATGGAAAACACACTCGGAGAATGCTTATAACTCTCTATTATTCACAAGAAAGCTCTACAATTCTTAGATGCTTACAAATGAGGGGATCATCCCCTTTTATAGACTCCTCATGGAGGGTTTTAGATTTCTAGAACACTCTCACTTCCTTTCTAAGACTACTCTAGAATATCCTATCTCTAGATAGTTCTATCACCTCCTCTCTAGGAATCTTCTAGAGAGCTTCTACGCCTCTCTACTTCTAGAATCTCTACAAGTATTTACAAGTCTTCTACAGTATAAATAAAAGACTCCTATACTATATATGTTTAAGTGAGTGGGTCGTGACATAAGGCATAAACATATATCATATAAGAGGAGTGCTAGCCTTACTTTCACAGTATTTTTACTAGCAGCCTAAGCCAACTATTTGTCCATTTTTGCGGTTAAAGTACATAACTTTTCAATGATTGTAAGGCTTTAACATTGAAAATGGCCATTTGGTTGGCTCCAGCTCAAAGTAGGAATGCCCTGAGAATAGGGCTAGTCTAGTCATATAAATCATATTTATAATATTAATTTAATGTGTTTAAATATGAGCCAGAATTCTGCTTCTATGCGTCAAGTAGAGCTCCTCATTTGCGTACAATGTTGGGTGGCAGTTTTGAAATTATGAAAGAAGATAAGAGTTGTTTTATATTCTCATAATTACATAACTGTCATGGGTTTTGTAAAAACGGGAACTCCGCTCTAACATGGTGAAGCTGAGCTCTGGCTCATACGAAGACTCTAATTTAATATATTAGATAATGGTGTGAGCAAAAACAAAATACATACCTTACGAGTAACATTTTTGGTGGATATAAGAATGAAAGAGAAGCCAACATGATCGTATTCTATACTTGACAAAAAAAAAATATCGTATTCTATAAGGTCTTCAATCTTGATTATAACAATGTGATTCACTTCCATTTACGATTTATTTTGATAATTTCTTAAAATAACTCCACTTGACATATCACTGAAAGACCACTGAAGGTGAGATGTAGCCCACTGTAGATAGGGGCAAAGGAGGGGAGAGGGGAGCCGAGCTATCTAATGTTGTGTAGTCAATAAATTTAGATTAGTGTGTGTCAACAAGGATGGCATGCAGTCCTCTGTGCACGTCTTCACACGTTTACAACAGAGGTCTTTCCCTCTTCTTGAAGGTTTTGATCATCTCTTTTAGACTTTGGTTAAATGAAGCCTAAAGAAACAAATTTGGAGAAAATGGCGTAAATCTGATGATCCTTGATACGGATTTGACCAAAATAGGGTAAAACCCATAACTTATGGAATACATGAAATCAAGCCTTATATCTATTTAAGACCTTAATAGACCACCACGGATGCCTTTGGCAGTTCTCCCTCTAGGTAACTTTCACTCTAGTAGCAAGCATCCATTTTTCCTTTTTGGGATGTGACACACTTTGCTTCAGGTAGCCCTCTCCATTGCAGCTCTTACTGTAGGGGCAAATAATACTTTTCTTTATTTCTAAGACAGCTTACTTTGTTCTAACTTCTAAGTAACTATTTCCGTGACTCGAACCCGAGGCATAAAGGCCATCTCTAATACCAAATGATACATACTTGAACACTAGGCCAAAGCCCCAAGACTTATGAAACGCGTTGAATCAAACATTATATCTATTTAGGAATCTAAAAATCCTCAAGTGAAGATTTCATCCAAGAAATTTACCACCCATAATATTGCAAAAACAAAGAGGAAGGTTCCAAGGAGGAAGGGATAATGGAAAAACAAAAGACTTGCTAGGAAGAGATGGAGAAATGTGGGTTGACCAAGTTGTATTAGGCCATGTTTTACACGATCTGAAGGGAAAAGGTTGTGACATGTCGCTGTTTGGTTTTAATTATGTATAATACAATAACAATGATAAACTAGTTATTGTAATTATTAGTTGGTATTTGCATATATATACCCTTAAGCTTTAATACCATTATAACTATTATTTTTGTCCATGTGAAAAAGACACCCCTCAAAAGGAAGACTTCCACATTGTACAGCCATTTTTCGAAGGTTCCAGGTCTCGCAACCAAGCTTGATGGCCGAATTTGCACACCATGAAGTTTTCAGGTATTTTCTGGACCAAGTCCTACCCATATTCCCGCCTAATATATGAACACGTTTCTTTTTGGTAGAAGAGGTAATCTAAACACACACACACACACACACATCAGACCTAAGGTAACACACATCAGACCATGGTAATGTTGACTGCGTGATTCTTTTGATCAGCCAGCCAGTAGTACACCTGACCTTCAACCCCAATACCATTTTTAAGGCCCTCCAACAGGTTTTATTTGAGCACTCCAGACTTAGGCCTACACCCCTAACAACATCCACAAGGTGCCATCACTGACTCACTGTGCCACCTAAGTTCTGTTGGAAAAATTGACCCAATAAGGGATTTACCATTATTTACCATATGTTGGTGAATGAGAATTGACCCGATAAAGAAACCCGGAGTGCGACCCGCTTGACCCGGAAAATAAGCAATGCGTGGACAAGATTTTTTGACCCGTATTATTGACCCGAATGGATATGGGTATGGATATGGGTTTTGGGCTTAGGTGTCCGTTGGTGTTTCAATAACTGAATTTTTTATCCTTTTTTTTTTGTCTCTTCTGGAAAGTCATCTCTGTTCGAACAGACACAAGGGAATCTATGTAATAGACTCCTATTCATTCATTCTGGTAATTTGGTTTTTCCTATTCTGAAGAATTTTTGTATATCTCTCTCTCTCTCTCCTTATCATTGATGTTCGAGTACAAACAATGGTCAAGTTCGCTGAGTTTTGAAGATTGGAGTACTACTTCTTCTTAACTGTAATCCGTTCTTTCTTGGGAGATGATTACTCATCAACCTTGAGTACCAGGAGGGAGTAAATTCGTCTTAAGGAAACTGTAATACACAAGGCTCGGATTTTCATTCATTTTCATTATCTTGTTGTTCTGCAAATTCCGTGAGTTCTCTATTATTTTAGTTTCTTTAATATTTTCATTAATTATATTCTGAATAATTAAGAACAACAAGTTCATCTGAAAACCCCCCAACATCAGGAACAATTAGCACCCCCAACAATTTCTTTCACTAGAAACAGTGTAAGCACCTAATTTTTACACTCATCCTTGACCATAGTTAAGCTCATTAACCATGATTAATCTCAGTTAAATAGGACAACCCTGAGTCAATCCAAACCATTGGTCAAACCCTAGTTAAACCCCCTAACTTGACCTATGGGCCCAAGACCCATTTCCAGACCCAAAGGCCGAAAACCACAACCAGACCATCCTGTGGGCCCAAGCAGGGGCCCACAAGCCTTAGCTGATCATTGGTGGGGGGCCCATGCTCGAAATTTGAAAATCCAAGTAATGTTGGTAATAACATTACCGCCATTAGTGGATTTGGCAAAAGCTACAGTGCCCTAAGCCAAAAGCGACTAGTCTAGGCCTGTTTGAGCAAAAACTCATAAATTGCGGTAATCCAATTACCGTCATTACCATTTTGGCCTAATTTAGGAATGGTGGGACTGGAATTACCGTCATTCTTGGAGAGTACGCTGAACAGATCTGGCACCTCCCCTAGACCACCTGTTGCGCCTCCCTTGGGTCCTTCACCTTGTTATTAATCCCTAAACTACCCTAAGTCGTCCTCGAGATTATAAATATCCATCCCCTCAAGCCTTTTTGGAAACAAGGAAAAACCTCTATAGAAACTCTGAGAATCCGAAAATCCCTCAAAAAAAATCCTGCCTTCCTTTATTCTCAACTTTGTTCTCCATCAAGGGTGAGACCAAGAGTACTAGGAGGACTCAGAAACTACTCTAGGTCCTTCCCAGCCGTGCACCACCATAACCTCCACTACCTCCACCTGAAGAAAGCCGACAGGGTAGGGTTCTTACCCTACCCCTAATCCTTTTTCTATAAACTCTGTGAACCCCTGGTTCTATTTCAGGGGATTTTTTTTTGTTGGTTGTGTTGCAAACCCAAAGGGCAGAGGTCCCCTTGCTTTCTTGTAGGCATGGGGATCCTCTCAAAGGGTATATATCGTGGCCCCTTCAACCTTAGAGCAATCCCCCAAAACTCTCAAAGGACCCTCAGCCCATGAGGGATCCCCTGGAAGTGGTATAGTGCAACACCAGGAGAAGATTTTTCGATTTTGGAAAAATTCAGAAATTGCGGTAAACACAGTATCGCAATTTCTGGGCTTTCCCATTTCAGTGGCTCTAGGCCTCTTTTTGTGGGCCCCTAGTCCATTCCAGGGCCTGGTTTAGGTCCTGAGACCTCCCCTAACATTCTCTGGTCCTTCCAAGCTCCCCAGGTTAGCTTAACTATGGTAAAATCGTTAAAAAAAAAAAATGGAACTATCCCAAAATGTCGGTAAACAGTTTACCAACATTTTGGGTATGCTGCTCCTCACTGTAGATGGCCCATGTGGGCCCAATCCAGACCAAACCAAAGACCCAGATCAGGCCCAGAACTTGCCCTCAAGTCCCCTGAACGTCCAGGATCTCCTGAATATCATCATTGACCTCCCCTTTTGACTATAAAATCACTGTTGTAAAAACAGTAGTAATGGGGGTAGTTATTCTATCGCCAGTCCCATTTTGCAAAGAAATGGGATTGACGTTAATTATTCTACCGCCAATACCACTGTTTTCATACTACAAAAGTCTTGTGAGGCCCAAACCTGGTAAGAGGTCATTCTAGGCCCTGCCATGTCATCTAGGCCCACCTCAAACTTGACCAGACCCTTAACTGAGTTAAACTTAACCCCGATTAGTCTTAACCATGATTAAGACCATTTAACCTCGGTAAAAATCCTAAAAATGCAAGAAAAACCATAAACCTGACCTTGGGCCTAGTAAACCATGGTTAGCAACCCTAACAATGGTTGACCCATCTCTTAACTTCGATTAAACAATCTTAGTCTACAGGACTAACCCCTGCCTACCGGGCTAACCCTTAGCCTACTGGGCCCAACCTTAGTCCACCAAACTAATCCCTTTAGCCTACTGGGTTAACTCTTGGACTACCGGGCCCAACCTTAGTCTACCGGACTAGACCCTTAGCCTACCGTGCTCACCCTTTGTCTCTCAGCCCAATCATTGGCCTCTGGGTCCATAGCCTAAACTATGCACTTGACCTCCTTGGTCAACCAAACCTAATCCACCAAGCTAAACCCTTAGTCACCCAGTGCACACACACACTCATCTTGCCTTGGCACGAGTTCATGTGCTAGAACTACACTCGATATGATCTCACCCCGGTGAGTACGTAGGCAACCCAACACAGGTTCGACCCTAGTTAGGATTTTCTCCTTTCTTGGATTAGTATACTCTAAAACTTAGGCATTTAAATAAATCTTGACTTTAATTTGGCTTAAACTTAGGGAGTACATAATCGTCTTAAACGGGGGTCCCAGGGTGTCTAACATCTTCCCTAGGACTTAATCGAACATCTTACCTAGACTCTCATGTGGACCTTAAAACTTTATCCATATCCGGGATTTATTCCTTCAGAATTAATAAGTGACGACTGCTAATCTCAAATCATTTTTATGGGAACCAAAATCAGTGCTCACAATCAGGTCTTATATCCAGGTGCAACATATTAAATGGCGCTTCACACTGCCCCAATTAAGCCTTTTCTCCATCAAACAAGTGCACCGATCCATGCAAATGTTGATCCCGATAAGTTATGGACTTTCTCATCCCCAATTTGTATCAGTAAAGAAGAAGGCAAACTGAATAACAATGGTACTTACAGTAACATCCCCACACCGAAGATGGTTCAGAGTCGGGATTTAAATTATTAACACCACTTTTTATTGCAAGCACAAAACATACAATATCAAAACCAGATCTGCAGAATGAATACTACATACATATTACACAGCAAACAGAGAAATACAAGAAGATCAAACCACAAGCCCAAGGCAATATCAAACAAATTGAAAGCGCATAAGAAGTCTTACCGACTTGTACTTCTCTCCCTTGCGGCTGTAGAGTGGAACGGCTCGGATCCCTGTTCTCAACTCTGACACTGGGAGACACGTTTGACCTCCAAAATCATCCTTCTCAGACATGTCGTACTCGTGAACTTCAATGCGAAGCAAAGCAAGCTCCGGAACAGTCAGTGGAAACTCAAACTCCTCATGCCAAGATGGTATCCAGTTGTCCTCAATTGCCTTTGTTTTCTTCATCACTGAATCAGCAGGGACACCAGCAATTCCAACCTGCACACAGATTGGTCACTCCCACATTCAGTTTTACTGTTTTCATGATTCAAAGCTTGACGACGTTGGCCAGATTAGTTAACGAGGGGATGTTTGTAGTACCATCAAGACGGTTGACATATTGATACACGTGGTGCACACGAAGGAACAATGGGACCCGCCATTTTATGAATCAGACTGAGTGCATGTCTGCCACGTGCAACAATATGCTGTTGGTAGACCATACTTGAGATCTGTCTACAATTACCTTAGACCCCTCTACAATTTATTTACTCATTTCACGGTGAAGTGTGAAGTATCCTTCAATTGAGTGACCATAGTAGGTATATTCAAATAAAAAAACCATAGTAGGTCTTAAGTTCTCAGGAAAACAATACTGGACTAAGCAAAGCCATGGCAATGTAACAATCAAATGTAAAGACCCATTTTGCAATCAAGGAAAACTAGGGAGCAAAATATCCAACTCTTCTAGCTGAAAACTGCTTTCCATCCTACCCTTGTATAGAAGTCCGGTGGGGAAAATGCATCAAAGTGCGTGTGAGGGAAATCATAATACCATCCATCCCCCATGTACACTGTGACCTGTTTAGTAACAATGAAGCTAAAATCACATTAGCACTTAAACAAAAATAAATAGATAACACAAAAAGAGGGACTTTAACCAAAAAAATAAATAAAGAAAGAAACCAAGGACTGTCAGAAGCTCTGGAAAAGATCTACTCACTCTCAAATTTTTCTTCACTGGTAACTTCGCTTTAGGATTAAAGACCTCATTATTTGGATTAATCTTCAACAGAAAATCCGGTTTTTTCACATAACCACACCCACCATTGGCTTTGAACATTCCATGCATCAACCAGAGTGACCTGCCATATCCCTGTCACAGGAAAACCAACACGTTGGTACCTGGCACACACATATATGTGAGAAAACGTTTCTTCTCAACTGAAACCAACGTACACCTTCCCAAAAAAAAAGGTGAAAAAGAAACCAGCTAAGATTCTCTTGTTTAAACCAGTTACCTAGTTCCTTAAAAACTGATTATTGAGCAACATCATTAAGGACTTATGCACAGTAATGATGCTATGTAATTGTTCCAACAGATCCAAGTCCCCCTGCAGTTGCAGCTGAGGGGCCTGTATTGCTTAGGAAGTTTCCTAGGATCGAATGCCTCATTAACTTGGAACAGGTTTTGGGCTGCCTCACCTACGTTATTGCTACCTTTGACAGTCTTCTTCTTGGTTCCTTTGAATTTGAACCCGGCATGGACGCTCAATGCCAAATTCAACTGCATTTAGCTTCCCTAAAACTTACCCTTCAATGATAGGCTGACTGCCTGATCGTGAACAATGCACATGACTTTGAGATGCTAAAGAGATGATATAAATCATTGCAAGAAAGAACAACCTTGCCAGAAATTACCAATCCCAAAGTCCTAACTCCTAACATTTAGCATAGTGTAATGGTCTTGTGGCATGTACAACTGCTGCATGTTGATTGACTATACCATTGGAGGGTGCACAACCGCAAGACAATTCTGGATTTTCACTAGCTTCACATCCGAATATGTAATCTCCCTTGATGAATCTTATTTGTATTTCTTTACTTCTCAAATAAATTCACATTGAAGAACAGAAAAGAAGAAAAAAAGAAAAGAAAAAAAAATTTTGATGGCCCTACATAATCAGACACCATAACCTACATACAAGTGATCATTCAGTATCATGATTCTTGAGTCACGATCAGTCGCTGCCCAGCAATATGGTAATAGCATAAAGGTTTTACTTTATTCAGTTTATTGATAGCTAGAACATTTCAGTTTATTGATAGCAAGAATGATAAAGAATAGGGTAAGATAATAAAGTGTGATGAGATACACAGTATCTCATAACAAGGTTATTTGAATTTGAATTTAAGAGATTAGGAAATATTAGATTTGATTTGATTTGATTGAGGTTTCCTTCTATTTTAGGAATCATGAATTATCTATTTAAACCCTCTTTGGGTCCTTGTAAATCATTCAAGTCAATCAATAACATTCAGTTTCTACATGGTATCAGAGGCACTGATCTTTTGGTGACCTTTTAGGTATTTTTTTTCTCTTTCTAGCGGGTAGTGCCGCCACCGCCCACTGGGGTATGAAACTTTTGGGTTATTTTTTTTTTAAATTAAAAAAAAAAAATCCTACCATTCTCTTCTATGAGAAATAGTCCCATCGTCGGTCGAGGAGGGGACTATTCCTCCTTGCTCTCACAAAGCCAACCCTTCCAACTCCCATTAACTTGGGTTAGTTTTTTTTAACCCTTTAGTTAAAATTTTTTTCCCCTTAAACCCAAGGGTAGATGGGAGAACCCTAAGGGTAGATGAATCTTAACCACAATTAAATGGGGCTAGAAGGGGGACACATGGCAAGAAAATGGGAGTCGAGACGCCCCTCCTCGCATCACCGACAGAGGAGGTGATTATTTTCCCTCTTTTATATTTCTACAACCCCCAATACTCATTTTCATGCCTTACAATCTCTACTTTTTTTTTTATTGAAGATCTCTTCAACGAGACTTTTTCTTCAAATCGTGGGTCATATTTTGTGTTCTTTTCGGAGGAGATCATACAGCTGATCGAGTGGGTCACCGACTTTGACAGACTCTAAGATTGAGCGGAATGCGATAGTGATGGACTTCGCAATTAGGTGGTGACCACCAACATGCACGATCAGATGTTTCGACAACTCAACAAAGATAAAATCATGATTATGGGCTTCTTTTTGTAACAAATTGCATGCCCCTTCTCCAAAGGACCATGCAATTGTAGGAGGGTGAGAGAGAATAGGGTAGGATAATAAAGTGCATCACAAGGTTATTTGAATTTGAATTAAAGAGACTAGAGAATATTAGATTTGATTTGATTGAGGTTTCCTTCTACTTTAGGAATTATGAATTATCTATTTAAACCATAATTGTCGGGAAGCTATGTTCAAAGTGGGAAGCTTGTTTTCCAAACTCGCTTCCTAGGAAGCTCGTTTCCTCGAACAGACTCTCTTCATAAGAAGCTCACTTCCATCACGTCTCATCTATTAGTCAAAGGAAGTTGTATGTGTGAAGTGATATGGTAGATCATAATCTATAGCGTAGGGTGTAGACTCTAAGCAAGTATCGTCAGTTTGAAACCTAAGGCACCTACTTTTCTACAAAAAACTCATGAAAGATAAAATCAGAGGTATAACTACCAAATAATATAATGGGAATGAGGAGCCTACATCTCATTTCTCGCTTCCCGTTTCCTTAAGTTTTTTTTTAGTCTCATTTCTCACTTCTCGCTTTCGCTTTGCTTCTCATTTTCGTTTCTCGCTCTAGTAACTATGATTTAAACCTTCTTTGGGTCCTTGTAAATCATTCAAGTCAATCAATGAATTTGAATTAAAGAGATTAGGGAATATTAGATTTGATTTGATTTGATTTGATTTTAAGGTTTCCTTCTATTTTAGGAATCATGAATTATCTATTTAAACCCTCTTTGGGTCCTTGTAAATCATTCAAGTCAATCAATGATATTCAGTTTCTACACAGAACATGTATGCTCACCATTCAAATAAATGAAATAAAAGAAAATATTAGTTTCTTTTAATAATGCCACATGCAACTCTGTTGTACATCTCAATTGTTTTTGCAGCAAAAGGTACCCCCCTGCTGTAGTTTCGTTTCTTGCTCTGCTGTATTCAGTTTTTTTTCTTTACCAAAAAAAAAGGATAGGAATAAAATAATATGATGAAATTTTAAAAATGGCTTCCTATATTTGATACCAAATAGAAATCTACCTGCATATTAAATGCGACCATCTGAGCTCCATGCATCCATCCAATTAGTGGGTTGTAATTCGATGAGTCAAAACGTGTACCCTTTGGATATACCCTCAGAATATTTCGCTGGGTAAACCTAAAGTAAGCCAATCATCAGATCCAGTAATCAGAAATTTTCATTATATAATGCTAAAAACAATATATTAAAAAATGCTAAGTAATAAGGTGCATCATGTACCGTTAAAACATGTTATGTTCTAACAAGTATAGGAAATCTCAGGTACATATGATGCACGTGAAGGGGGTAGGACCCACAGTTGTATGCGTCCCGCCAAGGAAAAATTCATGACCAATAATGAAATGGATTTGATGACTAACCATCCATTGGGACCTTTTCCTCGACCAGGAGATCTAGCATTCTTACATGAATACGATAGTCCGAAACAAAGATATGAAATGGGTAAATGGAAATGGAAAAGAGATGTTCCCAATTGTTGCAATAATCCAATTGTGTCAACTGTTGATAAGTAAAGCTTTTTGGATGCATCTGGTTCCACTCCCTTCTCGTTCTACTTACATACCAGTTGGTGGGCTGTAGAACGTCCTTAGGGTGTCTACTAAGATTGTATCTGAGATTTCCTTGTAAACTAAGTTATGCAAAATGGGAGATTTCTTGAGGCAACCCATATCCTTGCATGGATATCAGCAATTGGGCTATATAAATGTTTCCAGTATCAGAATATTGGATCCAGTTTCATGTCACACATATGAGAACATGCATAAGATCTGGTACAAAGGAGTCTTGCTGAAAATAATAAATACCTGACAATATCTGTTCCATGAGTTATTACAGCCTTTTCAAGCTCTTGTTCACTCAAGCTAAGACGTCTAACTTTATTAGGATCCACCCTTAGCCAGTCTTTTAATCCACCCTTCTGCTTCCCAGCATGAATAGCAATTAAATGTTTATATTCAGGTGCAGCATTCTGCTGCGACTTGTGATCATCATGAAGATCTTCCTCATCCTGATTGTTTTCTTCCACATCCGGATCTTTCTGCTAGCATATGGTAAGTCGACATTAAGGGGACAACACTTGGTGTAGTAAATCAATAGAGAAGCATAATAAATTCTATTTCTCCATGCACCTTATCATCAGCTTCAAGTTCAGCTTTAAGTTCCGGGACTTCATTCCCCCAGGCTCCTTCCTCAGCTGAATCATTTGCTTTTTTTGAATCATCCTCTTTTTCCTTAATACTTTTAGTTTCAAGATATTCTTTTGGTGGTTTAGTCGAGATAATAACCCGTTTCTTCAATGATTCCGGTGAGGGAAACTCCTCTAAGCATTCTGACCCAGGAGAAAATAGCATATCTCCAAATGTTTGAGTGACCATCTAGAAACACATTTTTACAGTCATGAAAGTTGTAATTTTTTCAAAACCATGAGAATGGATAAAATCCACAACAAAAGGAAATACTCACCTCGGCCACTTTAGCCTGTAGATCTGGAGTTAGGTGGTCTTCTAAAGTTATTACAACAGGATATTCAGACACAGAAAAGGCATGGTCCTTAATAGACCTCAAACATTTGATGAGCTCAACTGGAGTAGTCAGCGTCCTACAGTTGTAGAAAATTGATCACTTCAAATGGAAATCAAGAGACAAAGGTATATGATACTTGAGGAAGACAGCAAGTTGAATGCAAGTAAAATGGATAAACTTCTGAAATTATGGATCTATCCTTTTATGCATTATTATACACCATTTGATGCGATATTTGGGTCATCTTTGTATTAGATTTGTGCTTTCTAATGTTGAAATAGACTACTCATAGTTCAAGGCGAGCAGAATAGCGTTGGCCAAGAAAGCAAAAAATACAGATATGATGATTTAAATTTCTGGGAAGCCATCCATATGCTCTAAAAAATATAGTAGTATTGAGCACCAAATAAATTTCAGAAAGGGATGAGTTTTGACATAGGAGATGATGAAAATTTTGAGAAATGTGCTATTCATTGGGTTGTTCCTCGGGAAATTTTCCATAGTTACGTGTTGGTTTTTCCTCTGGATGCACAGGAATATGAGATATTGTAGTAAAAATATGTGACAAAAGGCTACCATCAAGGTTCAAAAAAACGGTTTCGGACACGGCCGAAACCATTACGTAACGCCGTTACGTAACGGTTTCGGCCTTTACGGAGTTTTTTTTTTGGCTTAAAAAATCACAATAAATAAAAAAAATTTAAAAAAAATATGTAGGTGTAACGTAACGGTAACGGGTAACGGTGTTCACCGAAACCGTTACGTAACGGGCGTTACGTAACGGTTTCGGCGTTTTTTAAAACCATGGCTACCATAATGGAACGCAAGGATTTATAATTTTGACAAGATTTTGGGTTTTCATTTTTTTTTTTCAAACATTAATAAAGTTCACCAATTTCGGCTAAGTGGTGTACAAAAATATAGCATGTCAACAGCAAGGATTGAAACTAAAGCCAAGAAGTCTCACAAAAATACAGACATGTACAATTTAAACCTAGTATGGAGTTTAGTCTTATAAATTGTACAAGCCTAGCCATCAGGTGCATATGTCAGTTTTATATAAGCTGACAAGAAGTCCAAAAGGTTAGAGAAGCTTCAAAGGGGGTTCTTGTCCAGTGCAACAGAATGAGTGGAAGGGTGCAACAAGAAAGTATCAATTGGTTAGGAGGTTATGCATGATCTCTCTCTCTCTCTCTCTATCTCGGGCGGAGCCACATGGGGCCCAGGGAGGGCTGAAGCCCCCCCTGAAATTTTGTAAAAAAATGTAATTCCTATACTCTTAGTAGGGGCGTAGCCTCGGAGAGGGGTGGAGCCGAGAAGACAGGGTGCTCTAGATCCCCCTAAACTTTTTATTTTATTAACAAATATATCCCTTATAAACGGACACAAACAGATGTGGTCCATGAATGTGACCCTCAAATTTTTTTTCCCGGGGGCTATGCCCTTGAACCCCCATGATTAGCCCCCTGTGCTAGTGAATCCTGGCTCCGCCCCTGCTCTCTCTCTCCCTCCCTTGAACTCGAACTGAAAAGTGGAGAAATATTGTTCACTAGAAAGATATACAAGGGCTGCCAAAGAGTCGGAGACAGGCAAAAAACAAAAGATAAAATGAAAAAAGAATTAGAACAAGGATAAAAAGCAAAGTCCACTATTAAGACCAAAAATCTTTGAGCAGCCTATCAATAAGATCTCTCAAATGAGAGCACCAAAATATGAAGGTTATGTATGATGGCTCTAGCTTCTCTTTATAATATTCGCTTTTCTTATTGTATCACCTAAATTTCAATCAAATTTTACCATTATCAGTCAAAAAATGAAAGAAGAAGAAAAATGTATCATTTGGTGAAATGGAAGGTCGTTTGGCATCCCTTGGAAATCCTAAGTTAGATTCAGAGCAACACCATGTTAGAGTTGAACATATCATTCAACATTAACTCCATACCTTCCATGAAGAATATCCACACTATCTTTTGTGGAATTTGGCCACATATCCAGTTCAATTACTCTAACACCTCTCTGCAGTGCGTTTATGATAGGGACGTCGCTACAGTCACTGCTAAGTTGATTCCCAGTTAGATAGGAATTATGGCCTGTATATATAAAATAGTGGGACAATGGAGCAGTCATATCATGGTGCACCTGGAAGGCAAGACATGGGTTACAAAATTAACATAAGAAAGATAAGTTCAATCATGGTATTCAAGACATAAATGTAATGACATGATTTGAGCAATTGCAATTATCTCTAGTTTTTTCTTTTGTTGATACTATTTATTCCTTTTTCATTAATTGATTTTCCCAGAGACATTACAAGAACAAAAAAGGAATCTTGCAAAAGAAGAAAGAGAGGAGAGAGGGAAATAGAGTTTGGTGTACAACCATCAAGAGTAATCCCAGATTAAAACAATAGCATGTAATACATGGAAGTTCTGTAAGAGAAACTAAAAAAAGGCATCGCTCGGTATGATAGAAAGTGCCAGCCATACTGTTGCAGACAACCAACAAGGTCGTATAAAGATAAGAGATTAACTATGAACAGGAGCTCCGGTTGAACAGTCAACCAGAGCAACCCAAAAAATGCCTTGGGCAGTGGTAGTTTGGTAATTATGAACACAACGAGGGTATTTTTAACACTAATTTTTTTCCTAAATACTCCTTCAAGGGAAATAATGGACTTTCGGGTACCCTAGATCCCTAATAAGAAACAAACAAGCCGAATGATCAATGGCTAATCTACTAGACCACCTGACATTTTTTGGGTTGCTCCGGTTGAATGTTCAACCGGAACTCCTTTCATAGTTAAATCTCTAAAAAACACATTTCCATTTAATGCGAGGAGAACCGCTCCAGGCCTCAGGAATGGGACCGGGCTTGGTTGGATGACACATCAACCCTAGGTCACTGCCAACATAAGCAACCACAGCCCCAAAATCTCCTTCCAATAAAAACAAAGGCAACATGGGCTTGGCAAAGTCCAGTTATGATCAACATCCGCAAATTAGGGAATGCACAAGGTCTAGTAGGGTGTTACTAGGGGTGGGAGTCGACCTAGAAAAGCATTCCCCATATCACTAATTTCTGCAAGAAATAATAAAATTAGCTGTCTTCTGTATTTATTTAATTTTTCAAATGTAGAGTCTGATATAGACTTAAATTATACATACTAAAGATAGATAATATCTGAATTCGAGAACTTCCATAAATTAAGATGTCTGAACAAGCATACAGAAACGTAATGTCTTTATTACAGAAAATCAAACACCTGATATCATCAATCAAAACCATAACAACAGCGCTTGAAACTAAAATAGAAAATTATAAATAAATGCATACACACATGGAAAATCTAGGATCATTTATTTTAAAATTTAAACAGAAACAGCTTAGAAAGAAAATGAAACAGCATTCATCAAATAGAGAAATAATAACAGCTAATGGATGGAAATAACTCACAAAAAAACTAAAATTAAAAAGAAACTGAGCAGAAACAGCTTAAATGCCCCAAATAAATCTGGTAAAAATAATATTACCTCAGGGGACGATGATAGGGGAGTATTAAAGTCTCCGAAGAGATAGCTGAAGAAGGACTCGAGATTGAGGCCCTTCCGGTGGAAGATGAGATGCTTGAGATTGTCGATAATGGCCTGAGCTTCCTCGACGGTGGCTTTATCCTGTCCCTGAACCTCGATCAAGAACCTGTGCAGGTGATCAACGGTCATCATGCCGTTCTCCGAGTAAGAATCGAACATGATCTTGATCTCCGCCGGAGCTTCAGCTACTGCGAGCTTGAATTTTCGACGGAAACAAAAGCAAACCCTGTAAGTTTGTTTCGACATCTTTCAGAAATTGCAGATCTGACGTTTGATGGATTTCGATCTATCTTTAGAGATATAGAAGAGGCTCACTGTTGATTGGCTGCACGAAGAAGGGAGAGATAAATGGGTGTGGGACTCACTACAGCTTTACATCTGGCAAAGTTATCATCTGTTTTACCAGTCCCTGTCGGCACACAGTTGGTTGTGTGCACAAGACACTACTACACACTACACACACCATGTTAGTAGATTAGAAATTCTGACTTATTTGTTTTTTACCGGGATTCAAATCCTCTACGGTGATAACCGGATTTGGCAAATCCGGTTATCACCCCTAGAGGTCGCCACGTTTCTCCTTCGACACCCTTTAACTGTGGGTAAGGTTCACCCACCCATTTTTTGGTTTTTTTTTTATAAATATTAATTCTTTTTTTAAAATTAAAAAACTGTTTTTTGGAGTTTTTTAAATATTAAAAACAGTTTTTTAATTTAAAAAAAGAATTAATATTTATAAAAAAAAAAAACCAAAAATGGGTGGGTGAACCCTAAGGGTGGGTGAACCTTACCCATGGTTAAGGGGTGTCAAAGGAGACACGTGGCGACCTCTCGGGGTGATAACCGGATTTGCGGATTTGCCAAATCCGGTTATGACCGCAGATGATTTGGCTCTTTTTTTTACTAGTATACTACATCATTTAGTTTGACATCCTATGGGTAAGATTTACCCACCCTTAAGGCTCACCCATCCATCTTGGTTTTTCTTAAAAAAATATTAATTTTTTTTTAAAATTAAAAAACTATTTTTAGAACTTTTTTTAAATATTAAAAAACTGTTTTGAAACTTGGGAGATTTACCCCCACTCGATGTGATCATCAGAATTCCAACAACCAGAAAGATCATCACAACCGACAACAATAACCATTTATCTGACTGAGAACTACCTCATACGCGACCTCTACACGTATTGGTGGGCCCCGATTCCCGCAAACTCGACCGTGTCCATCCGGTCCAACCGTGTTTACTACCGGTAATATCTATCCACGGCCTGACATCACAACTACATGCATTTGAATTTGATGGTTACTACTTACCAAAGCACTTGATGTATGTAGCCAATATAGCGTGAACATGGATCCGCTCCAATATTCTAAAACTTAAAAAGAATCGACCATTAATGTAAAACCAAGGAATGGAGCATGAATTCATTAATGTGGATTAGTAACAGGCATGACTTTTGTCCACCTCAATTAAAAAAATTAAAAGAAATGACTTCTCACTGCATTTATTCAAAAACTTTTAGATATTCTTTTTTCTTTAATTTTTTTTTTTATTGAGTGGACCGCTAGCATGTTTGTTTAGTTCTTTGAGCTACAACAATCATCGTAGAGGATTTGGTTTAAATTATAAACACGCCGAGCCCCGTTTGATTTAGCTATGCTCAAAACTCGATTTGTTTGAGGTTCAGCTTGGCTCGAATATTATAACATATATTAATAAAATAATAATAATAATAATAATAATAATAATAATAATAATAAGAAGGTGCTGCTACGAGCACATCATTATTTACTGATTGGACACCATTAAAAAAAAATAACTTTCATTTTTTTTATAGTTTGTAATTCTATGTGCACCCACACCCCAAATCCTTAAACTCTTACTAAAAACTCTCCTAACAAACAATCTTCTTCTTTTATAAAAGTAATCTTCTTAATATCTTCTCCTTTTATATTCTTTCTCTTCTCCTTTGATATGTTTATGTGCTTATTTTTTATATTGATAATTCTACATAAACACAGTAGTCGCAAAGCTACCATGGTACTCTTTCAATAAAATTAGACACATGGCGACTTATATGGGTAAACCCTAAGGGTGAGTGAATTTAATCACAGTTAATGGGTGTTAAAATGGACACGTGGTAGCTTATATAGCCCCTTTAACTATGGTTAAGCTCAATCTATCTAAGATTAGAATTTTTAAGATTAATATACTTCCTATATTTTTTTTCTTCTAGAAACCAAGGTTATACGAAAGAACTCTAGAGGTGAGTAAATCTTAACCACTATTAGTGAGAGTTGAGAAGGGAACCGTGGGAGAATATAGAGGCATGCGGGAAAAAATATTTCCATTAAAATGGTGTATAAGTAGAAAATTTATAGATATTTCTTACTCTTGATGTGCTCATAAAATTTGTTATATTTTAATGGTATCCAATTAGTAAGTAATATAAATGGTGTCCAGTTAGAAAATAGTGGTGTGATCGTAGCGTCACCCTAATAATATTATTATTATTATCAAGCTTGGACTTGCCCGTTTTGTTCAAACCGAGCTTGAAGCCTTCATTTTTGAGCTAGAATCGAGCTCCTTGAAAGACATGTGGCTATAAGCATGTGAGAATAAAGGAGAGAGATATCCTATGGGGAGAAGTCAAAAAAAATGGGGAGAAAATAAAATGACTTCTCCCCATTTTCTTGCCAACTGTCGCACAATGTATGGAACCCCGAGAGGGGTTACTGGCTTCGCCAGAGACAAGCCAAGGCCCCATAGGGGAGAGCCTTCTATGTTTTTTGTTGACCAGAGAATAAAAGAAAGCTTAAAATAAAACTGCAGATCAAGGTGATACCCATTCCCCAGGCAACACTCAGTAACGGAATTTCCTTTGCAACAGATTAATATCTGCTGCTTTACAAAGTATGAGAGTACTAGAACTATAATACAAACAGTAAATACAAATACGTGGGGATCAATAGGAACAACAACATGCACGAAAACATGAACAAAAATCAAAAAGCTCAAACAAACGCAAACCGCATAAGAAGCCTCACAGACTTATACTTCTCTCCCTTCCGGTTGTGGAGCGGCACTGCCCGTATCCCGGGCCTCAACTCCGAAACAGGCAAACATATCTGGCCACCAAAGTCATCCTTCTGGGTCGTGTCATATTCGTATACTTCAATCCGAAGCAAAGCCAGCTCCGGTACAGTTAATGGGAATGTAAACTCTTCATCCCAAACAGGTGTCCAGTCGTCCTCAATTGTCTTTGTTTTATTCATGGTGGCATCGACTGGCACTCCTGCTATTCCAACCTGCCAAACAAATCAATCAGTGGGTCGGAGCACCTTTCGTTTCTCTAATATTTTTGGTGGTGGTTCAGTTATCACGGATCAGTAAAAATGAGAACTCATCAGTAATTGTGTCCTAGCCATCTGTATGATCGTAACTTGTAAGGTAGTGTTTTGATACACTTTTATATTGACTTTTAGTGACTTTTGGCTTTGAAGAGTCAAAAGCCGGTTAAATCGTTCTTTTGGTTCGGCACTAAAGAGAGTAATTTCTTCATGAGTTAGAAGCCATAAAGAGTCGAAATGTTAGCTTTTAGGAAAAGCTGCCCCGATTAGTTTTTGTGGAAGTCCCAAATTTTCGTAAAAGTTATTCCGAAGAAGTCTTCTTCTCAAAAAAGTTTATCTAAACATGCCCTAAATACACAATTTCTATGAATTAGAAGTGCAGTGAAAGGTCCAGCAGAAAAGTTGGTGGCGAATGGTGACCGTTCCCATGTGATACACAGCAATGTTGTAAATCCTACAGTGAGACTGTTCTTCGAGGCTAAGCACTCGATATAAAGCAATGTTGGCTGATATACCGTTCCCGTGAGAATACAATGTTATCTGATATAAAGCAATATGTAGAGCACAGCAGCTATCATAGGAAAATTGCGAGCAAAAGATTAGAGCTTTTTAAGACAATAGTGATTCAAACTGATTTACCCTGACGTAGAAGTCTGGTGGGGAGTATGAATCAAAGTGTGTTTTCTTAAAATCCAAACGCCATCCATCCCCCATGTATACTCTCACCTGCTAAGCAACGTGAGAGCTTTAAGAAGAGAGTTCATTAGGCAAATAAAATTAATTTTGAACTCAAAAAATTAACTCACCTTTAAGGTTTTCTTCACTGGCAATTCTGCGTTAGGATCAAATACCGGATTATGCGGACCCACTTTCATCAAAAAATCAGGCTTTTTCACATAACCACACCCTCCGTTGGATCTGAACATCCCCTGCATCAACCTGAGTGATTTTCCATGCCCCTGTCATTGGAGAACTCACATTAATCTTAGCACTAGATAAATTAAGAGAAACCATTTCTTCTCACCAAGTACGAAGTTAAGAATGCTTCTCAAGATAGAATTTCTATCTTGAGATATATATATATATATATATATATATATATATATATATATATATATATAACCCTCTATGGGGTCATTGTAAATCATCTAAGTTATTCAATAAATTTCTTTATCATCATGGTATCAGAGTGGGTGATCCTCCACCTATTTTGATATTTTATGCTTGATTATGCTTTTTTGGCGGGCGGCATCGCTACCGCATGCCTAGCTTGCTATTTTCTTTTTAACTTAAACGAGGTGAACGCTTTTAAATGTCATAATCCTCAGGGATAGCAGGGTTGGGAAGACATCTTTGATGAATCAATATACGTGAATAAGAAGTTCAGTAATCAATACAAAGCAAATATTGCAGTCAGGTTTTTTTGCTATAAAGGAAGTTGTTCGAAGATCGGCTCTTCATCTTACAGATCTGATATACGGTTGGCCGCATTCTGTTGAGCGTACTGAATCTTGGTCGACCGAGTTACGAATTTTTGTATGGGCGAAAATCCCAAAGAGTGTGTTTCAAGTCGGTCGAACTGATATTGCATCTCGTCAACAGGTTTGCGTGGGATTTGCGTTTTGAGTGTGGATTTAGCATGCTACATGAATTGGAGACTTTCTATTTTGTCTAAAACTCTAATTTAGGCTTATAAATAGGTGTTTATAGGTCTAGGGTTTGTAATGTATAAGGAGTGGGAGATAATAGAAAGGGATTAAGCACACTAGGGCTTGGAAAAAGGTTTAAGGGAAGATAGATAGGGATTGTTCTTCGGGTTTATTGAGAAGGTGACTTGAGTGGGGTGTACAAAGGGTCTCTGGGCTTGGGCTGAGATTTAATATGAGAGGAGAGAGTCATTTTGCACTAGTTTCTCAAGGTTTCTCTGAATAAGGAAGAAGTAATGGGATCTTGACCCATGGACGTAGGCAGGTTATTGCTGAACCACATATATCTCTTGTGTTTCCCTTTTGCGTGTGCTTGTTTATCTTTTCCATCGGGTATTCTATTCCCAACACTTTCTAGCGTGGTTGAGACTGTAGTATTTTCACATATGATGTTAATGTGATGAAGTCAATTGACAATTTGAACAGATGGAAGGAAAGAGTTGGACAAACACCAAAAAAAAAGTATTATTTGATTCAACAAGTAGTAGATTCATTTTATTAATTTATTTTCTTTTTTGCCATCTTTAAATTTAGATTCTAATAAGTATTTCTATGCGACGAGTTGAGAAACTTGATTTATCCTTTACTTTTGTCCCTTTTTTTTGGTTTAAGTACTTTTGTCCTCTCTATGTCTCACTGTTTTGAATGTTTCTCTTGCATACAGTCATTTAGGAACAGTTCCCGTTGACTCATGTATATGGGAGATTTCAAGACTTCTCATTGCCAGCTGAAGAAAGAAGAAACCGATTCAAAAGAACAAATCTAGTATTTTCATAATTGATCAAAGCATTTAGTTTTCCAGTACATTCTAGAATAGAGGAAAGAATAAACTTTCCTTTTTGGGAATGAAGGCACTCAAATTCAATAGCTAAACAATACTCTTACAGCTAACATAATGAACAGTACTGATATCAAAATGCATCTAAACTCTTATGAAGCTAAAAACTGTCTCAGAGGACTCTTCAATGTAAGTTCAACAACCTGAAGAACAATTGCTAACTAATCAAACAACATACATCGTTATTGCATACCTTTCAGCTCTCTTTGCAGCGAAACATAGTATAAGTTGAGCAACCAAGGAAATGATAAGGCTCTTTTCTTTTGGTGGAACTTTAGAAGTCCGGAACATTAATATTTTAAAACAAGAGGCAAGAGTATGGGATGAGAGGGGAGAGGGTTTCTAACCCTTTTACACAAATTTATTGAGTTCAATTTAGTTAGTGTTCCACATGTATGGAACTTTAAAAAATCCAAAATTTTTGGTAGCACTTAAAAGTTCCATATTTGTAAAAATTTTGCACCCTATGGAATAATATAGTTATAGACATTAAGTAAAATTAGGCATGAAACAATGAAAGTTCTAGACTTTAAAAGTTCCACCAAAAGAACGGAGCCAAAACGAAATTTTAGAATAGAGGTAGCAAAAACATCAAACAAAAAAAAAAAAAAAAACTTGCCCCAAAACATTTAAAACATGGTGAATATAGAACCTAACCTGCATATTAAATGCAACCATTTGAGCTCCATGCACCCACCCAATTAGCGGATTGTAATTTGAAGAGTTAAACCGTGTACCCTTGGGGTATACCCTCAGAATATTCTTCTGGGTGAACCTAGAAACAGATACAGGAAGCATCAGAATCAGTCAAGGAAAAAGAAGTTAAAACAATTAAGATGCATAAACCTAAAAATGCACAGCAGATCTACAAAATGCAAAAACCTCTTCCAGGCATCTTGCAATAGAGAAGTGTAGTAGGTACCTCACAAGCTCAGTTCCATGAGATACGGTAGCTTTTTCAAGTGCTTGTTCACTCAAGCTAAGGCGCCTAACTTTATCAGGTTCGACTTTTAGCACCTCCTTGAACCCACCCTTTGGTTTTCCAGCATGGATAGCAATTAGACGCTTGTACTCAGGTGCTCCTAACTGACGGGATTTACAGTCACTGTCATCATTGTCTTCATCATCCTGATTGTGCTCGTTACTATCGCTGTCACTCTGCCAGCCAATAGAGCAACATTTGAAGAAGTGAGCCCCTACAGGTCAGCAATTAGGTAAAAAGTTAAACTTATGATGAGGTAAATTCACTTAAGCATACCTTATCATCAGCTTCCAGTTCAGCTGTAGAGTTTGACACCTTCGTCCATGCTTCATCATCAGATGAATCTTTTTCCTCTTGTAGGTCATTTCCCTTGTCCTTGGATCCCTTAGATTCTAGGTATTCTTTTGGTGGCTTGGTTGAAATAATAATCCGATACTTCAATGCGTCCGGGGAAGGAAATTCTTCTAAACTTTGTGACTCAGGGTAAAATAGCATATCTCCAAATGTTTCAGTGACCATCTAGAGAAAAACAAAATTAATTGCAGTCACGAAAAAAGAATGGAAAGCATGCAAGACTGGTCGTTAAAATCCATAAAGGAAAAATGAAAAACTCACTCGAGCAACTTTAGCCTGAAGATCTGGAGTAAGGTGATCTTCCAGAGTTATTATGACAGGGTATGGGGATGCAGAAAAGGCATGCTCTTTAATGGACCTCAAACATTTGATGAGTGTCACAGGAGTGGTCAGGGTCCTACAGTTATTCAGAAGTTCAGATCACTTCTATGTCAAAAAATAAACTTGGAGGAATGGAACATACTCCAGCCACTAGTAATTAACTTGGAAGAATGGAACCTACTCAAGCTTACAGCAACTATTATAAAACCAACAAATACTGATTTCCACTGATTTTCCTTTTCTTTTTCGATTATTCACAAAGACTCCATGGAACAGAAACTGTTATTAGTTATGTCCAATTCCACATCTCAACGGGAAGCTGATTCCTTAATTAGATTATAGGTCATGGACATAAGAACCTCTGAGCTTTTATGGATTAAGATCTTCATGATCCATCAAAGCTAGAGCTTCAGCCTTGCAACAGGATAAATGACTATTCGTTTCTCAAAAAAACCTCTATATTTAGACCCAATATCTAATGAACATTTGAATCACAGTATCATAAACATAACTTCACAGCCCAAGACGTACTCTCTTGGATCCATATTAATAAAGTTATCCATTTAAAGTTCTGAATAATACGCAACTTTTTGTTGTACGGTTAATTCACGAAGTATTCAAGACTTTTGAAAAAAAAAATTGCTACTTGTTCAAAATTGCAAATTAAACACGAATTATTCACGACTTTTTGAAAAAGTCCCAAATATATATCTAATCTATGAAATATATTTGTTCATAATTAGTAATCTTATTTTATATTTTTCATATCTTTCCTGACATTTTCCTGATTTATTTATACCTTTCGTCGATTTTTGCCGAAATTTTCCCTAGACGAATAATTCCCAAATTCCAACTTAGTAACTAAGCTTGGATCTACAGAAATGAAGGCAGCTCCTGATTCATTACAAAGACTGAGATAATCTTCAAATGGCATCAAGCTTGGGTGCTTCCTACGTGTACGGCTGGTGGAAATTTGGCAACATATGTTATTCACCAAATAAAATCCACTACATTTTGATAGGCAAGTGATCATTTGTATTGTGTGTTAACAGAGAATTTACCCAATGGTATATGCTACCTGCCATAGCAATGTTGCGGACACCTGATATCATAGCAGGGTAGCAGACATGAGTGCATCAGTAACACACACAACTGATTGGTCGTAGACTAATTTAGTGATAACATATCTCTTTCCCTCTTACTTTATGTTTTCACATGGCATGAAAGCAGGGACCCAGCCTGACCTAGTGGTAATATCAGCCAAAGATGAATGCGTATAAAGTACAGCTACTGCAAACTAAGTAAGCAGAAGTAGTGGACAAGATTTTTATGCTATTTCTGTTA
Organism: Tetracentron sinense; assembly: GCA_015143295.1. Taxonomy (NCBI): domain Eukaryota; kingdom Viridiplantae; phylum Streptophyta; class Magnoliopsida; order Trochodendrales; family Trochodendraceae; genus Tetracentron; species Tetracentron sinense. The sequence goes on along the minus strand of JABCRI010000658.1, from coordinate 257,933 downwards.
GTAGACTACACTAAAGGGCAAGATATCAAGAAATATCTTAAAGGACAACCAAACAATACAAATGTTCTGTCAAGATCACACAGTAATATTTCATTATATAATAGGGAATCCCAAAGATAATCCATAGACAAGGTGATGAGTTAATCCTCTATAATTCCCAGTGTATAGAGGGCCAGAGGCAACTCAGAAAAGAACATGACAGAAAAAGTTAGAGAAGATTGTAATATGGGTATTAAAGAACAAACATGAGTAGAACAATGCTGATTCAGTCCATATTTGCAAATATAAATATGAAGTACCAAAATGTTCAGAATTCAAATAGTTATCAAAACTAGTACCTTTCTCATAATAAAAACATATTTGCTTAAAGTAAAGGATGCATTTTGGAAATTTTCGTAGAGCCTCTAGCTTTTCTGGGGAGTGGGGAGTAGGGAGTAGGTTTAACACTTACAGCACACATTTGAGAGAATTGAGCGCGAATAAGCATTACTGATATGCAGGAATTGCAAACCAACACATTTCAAAGAAGCCCAAAAGATGATGAAATTTATGGATATTGGTATAGAAAATATTTATTTTAAAATATGTAATTATGTTTGATGAGGGATGTCAGAACGATTATTTAACAATATCATTAATAAAATCTCAGAATAACTATATTTAAAACTACTGAGAGTAAATGCCAAATTCTTGTCAAATTAGACGTAGTCCTGATGGATACATGGTATTAATAGCTGGTAGTAGGAGCAAGGTGAGGTCTCAAACTATGAGCAAAGTGGAAGCAAGAGTGGAAGCTCGGGTATGAAAGGGAAAACAGTATAGAGTTCTCTTGGTTACTGTGGGATCTTTAGATAGGGAATCCATTTTAAAGTGAAACCAAAGTACAATTTCAACCATATTACATGTTCTTATGGTTGATTTTCTGGTAAAATTTTGTCCTATAATTGATATGTCAGAAAATTCTAGCCCCCTTAATTTCTTTGACTTACCTGTTAAATTTGGCGGACAGAATTGCAAATGTGCTGAGACCTGATGTTCCTATAGTCGACTCTCATTGGAGCAGAAAGTGCTGCCATGTCAACAATGACATGCAGCACTCAGCACATTTCTAACATGGCAGTACTTTTCTGCCATGGACTATTCAGTGAGGGTCAACAATAGAAACATTTGTGACACACCAGACCTGAGCCATTGAGGATTTTGATCACAACTTCCCCATTAATGGAAATTTACATCTAAAACTAAGGCAATAATGGTGCTGAAAAATGAAGTCAGTTTACGGTTAAAATAATCTAGATTTCTTTCTTTATTGAGAATATTTTTGGTATGCGCTCACTTCAGCTGGTGGAAGTGATGACATATTTCAACAAAGCCACCAGTAAAATAAACCCTACATTAGGCCAACCATTAACCAGAGCCCATTTGTGATAGCATGAGTGTTCATTCCTAGAGCTTATCTTCCAACTTTAAAAATGATGCTTAAATTTTTTTTGTATCACATTCATACCTAACCACCTCCAAAGTAAGCACACAATACAAAACAGTCACAAGGAGTATTTATTGTACATCCACAACGAATATACATTAATGAGAGCACCATGCTACAGTTTGATGGCTTTGGACATAAATTCCAAACCTTCCATGGAGAACCTGAACATCATCTTTCGCAGAATTTGGCCATATGTCCAGCTCAATTACTCTCAGGCCTCTGTTCAGTGCCTTTATGATAGGGACATCGCTGCAATCACTGCTGAGTTGGTTCCCAGTCAGGTAGGAATTATGGCCTGTATATATGAAATAGTGGGACAATGGAGCAGTCATATCTTGGTGAACCTGGAATTAAAACTATATTGTCAATGGATAAACAATAACAGTCGCCATTTTGCTTCAAACAAAAGCTCTCACAACAAAAATCATAGAATATAGAAATCCCAGATATTTAATCAGTGTAAAGCTAGGGAATGGCATGATTTTATAACATAAAAATCAGTCTTAAGTTGTTTACTTCGAACAGACATTTTTTTTTGGAAGGTGCAGACATGGTAAAGCATATTAAATTAACTGAAGTTCTTGAAATAAAAATGTAAAATTATCAAGTCTTATTTCTAAAAGATCAATTATTTACTAATTTCAATCTATCCTGTCTATTGGAGCAAGGGGTTTCTGTATGGTATCAATGCAATTGAGTACATCAAGGAAAAAAAAAACTATTATCCTGAGGCCAGCTCCCTTGTTGGTTAATGTTTGAGAGGGACTTATTGAAATTATTGGGTTAAAACCTTCCCTCACAATCTACACCAGAAGCATAGAAGAGCTTTTAGGTTACCCAATCAGAGGCTCACACCCTATTCTCCAAGAGTTAAAATGAACTCTCTCACAAAAGAATTATAGTTTAGAAAAATTAAAAGAAAATCACAGAGAAAATAAGACAAGTTAGTCTCTTTCTCCATCTTTACTTACATTTCAATCAGCAGACAGAGATGTAGATAAACACTTTCTCAAACTGATACATAACTAATATGAGATCTATTAATGGAAAGTTAGTACTCATAAAAAAAAAAAAGTCAAATGACTCTAATTTTAGAGAAACTCAACAGGAGAAATAGAGAAGAAATTCAGTAATCGAGGAATTCAAGAAAACAGCAGTAAACCGATACCTGAGATCTAATTGGAGCATTGAGATCCTCAGAAAACAGAAAATGGTGGAAATCATCGAGCGTGAGAGTATTCCTGGTAAACTTCGCAATGTGGTGACGTCGTTGCAGAATCTGCTCAATGATCCGCTCTGCATCAGAGATCGTCGCATCCAAGTCGCCCTGAAACTCAACCAAGAACTGCCGGAGCTGCTCGGCCGTCATCTGAGCACCTCCTTCGGAGAACGTCGCGAATGCTTCTTTCACGTCCAGCGGAGGTTCAGCCTCTCTCATCCTGAATTTTCTCGTGAAGAACATACACATCTTGTAATTCCCCATCTCTCTCTCTCTTTCTCTCTGTGAATCCTTTCAGCTCCTCATCAAGTGAATAACATAAACATCATCCTCGCTCTTCAATCGAAATCCAAGATATCGATCAGATTTTGCGTTTTGATTTGTCGTCGTATAGGGAGATAGAATCGATCGGAGAACTGAGACTGGCAAGGATCCGAAATCTGCAGAAGCGTTTCTGATGTTTTTCCTTTTCTTCTGGTGTTTGTCTCAGCTTTATTTATTTAATAAGACTCTTTGGACTCTGGGATTAGCTCTTCTTATTCTGTATTTGTTTTCTCCATCCTATTTTTTTTTCCGTTAGCTTAAGCATTCTTTAACATCTATTCCCGCCTTTTCAATTCCCTCCGCAGGAAGCTTTTTGACATTTTGTTTCTGGTGGAAGATTAAAATAAGATTGCATTTTTTTACATATCTATACCCTTATAAAAAAAAGAGCGTAACGTTGTCCAAAAGTTTTTTCCTACCTAAATTACCTGAGGTCAGATCCATAATCACGGCTTACTCGCCTTTGCTAAAATATCCCTCTATCATCGTTCCACGCGTATTCCACAGTTTCCACCCCCCACCGCCTTAAGGCCATCTGTTGTCCATATCTTCTTTCATGTGTCAATGCTTCTGTTCTTTCTTCCGTTGTTCTGTTGTACCACCTTGCACAAAAAAGATACTTCTGCAACCCAAACATCCGTATCAACAACTTGAGTTGCGGCCACTGCAACATCACCGTCCACACCATCGTTTTTATTAACAGAAACCCTAACTCCATTTTCTTTAGTTTCTGCAATTGAAATCTCGCCAAACCTGTGTTGAATATGTATCCGCCAAATTAAATACTATGCACTTTCTCTAAAGTACAAAGCATAAATATCAAGCAACAAAGTTTCACAATAAAGGAGAGAAGAAGACAAAAAGGCTTTATTGATAAAGTGAATAAACAAAAACAGTCACATCACCACTCTCACGTTTTCACTTCTCTCTATATATAGAAATCAAAACACTTAAAGATAAGATAAGATAAGGTAAAGATAAAGACTCCTAAAAGATAACTATAAAAGACTCTTATCAAGATAAACTATTTTAACCTTATCTAAAAGATAACTATAAAAGACTCCTACTAAGATAAACTATTTTAACCATATCCACTCAAGGCTCTACTTATTTTATGAATAAGTTAGAATTTGGTGATGACTCTTAACACTCCCCCTCAACGCCAAATCTCTACTAATGACGCCAAGTGCATCTCTGAACTTTGTGAATTTTGATGAACAAAGCCCTTTAGTGAATATGTCCGTCAATTGCTCATTTGTATTAATTGGCATAAGATCAATTTCTCCTCGAAGCACTTTTTCTCTAATAAAATGATGATGAACTTCAACATGCTTCGTTCTAGCGTGAAATACTGGATTTTCTGCCAGTCGAATTACGCTTTCATTGTCGCAATATAATCTGATCTCATAATTTGTAGTTTGATGCAAATCAAACATTAACTGCATTAACCACGCACTTTCTTGTGCTGCCATAGCTGCAGCCCGATATTCTGCTTCCGTTGTTGACAAAGACACAGTTGGTTGTCTTTTGCTGCACCAAGAAATAGCACCCGAACCAAGACTAAACATATAGCCTGTAGTTAATCTTCAAGTCGAGAGATCACCTGCGTAGTCTGCATCACAGTATCCTACAATTTTGCATTCGACAGCTCTTCCATACCAAACACCATGATTTATTGTTCCTTTTACATATCTTATAATTCTTCGAACAATCTCAAGATGTGGCTTTCTTGGACTATGCATAAATCTGCTCACGACCCCTACTGCTTGAGAGATATCAGGACGAGTTAGAGTTAAGTAGATCAAACTTCCCACTAACTGCCTGTATATGCAAGAATCTTCAAGTTCTTCAACTTCATCTATACGAACTTTAGTGTTGACATCCATCGGTGTAGCCATCGGTTTGCAATCAAACATTCCAAACCGCTTCAACAGGTCACTGGAATATTTTTGTTGACATAAAAATATTCCATATTTATTTCGATCTATCTCAAGTCCGAGAAAGTGCTTCACCTCTCCAAGTTCCTTCATGTGAAATCGAATTCCAAGATTCATGCGGATTCTTTTAATTTATTCTAGATCATCTCCAGTAATAATCAAATCATCAACATAGACTAACACAACTGCAACTTTGTCTGCTACAAATTTTACAAACAAACTTGAATCAGTTGGGGCTAGAATATAACCACTGATTGTGAGAAACTCAGCAATCTTTCCATACCATGCTCTCGGAGCCTGCTTCAACCCATATAGAGTCTTTCTCAATTTGCAAACATATTGAGGATAATGAGGATTTTCAAATCCCTTGGGTTGCTCCATATAGATTTCTCGATCTATTTCACCATGAAGAAATGCATTCTTTACATCCATTTGCCACAACCTCAAATCCTTGCTAGCAGCGATAGCAATCAGAACCCGTACTGTTGTTATCTTAGCCACAGGACTGAAAGTCTCATCATAATCTATTCCATACTGTTGTGAAAAACCCCGGGCAACTAATCGAGCCTTGAATCGCTCCACTGAACCATCTGCTCGGGTCTTGATCATATATACCGATTTGCAAGAAATAGGTTTTACATCATCTGGTTTTGGCATTAGATTTCAAGTCTCATTCTGCTTTAAGGCTTGAATCTCATCTGCCATAGCTTCCTCCCATTCAGGAACTCCTCGAGCTTCTTCAAATGACTTTGGTTCTTCAATCACCAAATCTTTGTCAATCATTACTTGTGCTAGATCTGCATTCACATTCTTCAGTTTCGCCTTTTCAGTTGCATACTTTGGATTTGGCTTTGGTACTCGTTGTGACCTCCTTAAGACATGCTCATCTTCTTGTTCAGGCTCTTCAAGCTGTGAGGGCCGATTTTCTTCTATAACAGTTTGTTGATAAGTTCCAGTTTTCCAAGGGCTTGCACTAGATGTCATCTGTGACACATCCTTATCAACCTGTACAATTGGTTCAAGTGTCTTCTGATTGGAAGTCTCCTCTTCTAGTTCCTCTTCAAACTTTTGATCAACTGGAAGATCGACATGATCGACTGACCACCATGATGATGACTCATCGAACACAACGTTTCTCGACACATGTACTCGATCTGAAGTTGGATCAATACACCTCCAACCTTTCCTTTCCGAATCGTATCCCACAAAGATACATCGGATCGCTTTCTTATCAAACTTGCTACGAAGATGGTTAGGCACAAACACATAACATACACAACCAAATACTCGAAAGTGACTTACTGTAGCCTTCATCTCGTACAGCTTCTGGAATGGTGAAAGGTACTCGAGCTTTGGTTGTGGTAGGCGATTAATAACATGATTTGCAGTCATAATGCATTCAGCCCAAAAACGAGCTGGCACATTTTTCGAATGTAACAGGCTCCTGCATGTCTCGGCTAGATGTCTGTTCTTCCTCTCCGAGACCCCATTCTGTTGTGGCGTATAGGGACAAGTCAGTTGTCTTCGGATACCATGCTCTTGTAGATACTTGTTGAACTCTTCTGAAGTATACTCTCCCCCGTTGTCCGATCTTAGACATGTTATCTTATGTCCAAGCTCTTTTTCCAACTTACTCTTAAGATCCTTGAATTTGTTGAGTACTTCCCCTTTCTCTTTTAGGAAGTAAATCCAAGTATATCGAGAGTAATCGTCGATGAATGTGAGCATGTATTTCATACCTCCAAGTGAAACATCTTTCACTGGACCGAACACATCTGAATGCACCAATTCAAGAGGTTTCTTGGCTTGAAACTTCGACTCAGTATAGGGAAGCTGATGTGCCTTGTCATACTGACATCCTGCACATACTGAATCATCTCGGATCTCCAAATCAGGAAGCCCTTTCAACATGTTCTTCTTCATCATAGCCTTTAACTTGACAAATCCAACATGAGCAAGCCGAGCATGCCACAAATCAACTGTTTCACTCTTTCGAGTCTTGTCTACATAAGCAGCCTCAGCTGACATAACATAGACAGATTCAATTCTTTTGCCTTGCATGATGGGAGTACCTTCGATCTGCATCTCTTTATAGATCTTCACATCATCGGGTCCGAACACTACAGTGTTTCCAGATGTCGTCAATTGAGAAACAGACACCAGGTTCTTCTTCATCATTGGGACATGGAATACACCTTGAAGCATTGTTGAATCATCACTTCCTTTTGGTACACATACAGCACTGCCTACATGAGTGATTGGCAGTCTCGCATTATTTGCTGTCATTACTACTCGTTGGCCATTATATTGTTTCTTTGAAAGAAACTTTTGATCATCTCCAGTCATGTGATTTGAGCAACCTGAATCAACTATCCAATCAGTAGAATAGACTATTCGATTATTATTGCTCGTAGGCATGATAACTGTAGTAGTCAATCCGAGTGCGTCGGATTGTTCTTCAGTGATAGACAAATAAGCACTCCACTCCTCTTCCTCACCATCAATTTTCTGTGGTAGGTCTTCTGAAGTTGCTGCATTCCCTTCATCTTTCTTCTTCTTGGGTGCTCGATAATTTCTGACAAAGTGACCTGGCTTGCCGCAATTATAGCACGTTCTGGTTCTAGGATCCTGAGAATCACGTTCCTTGAAACTATCATCGCTCTTCCTTGAATTCGAGTTCGATTGATACTTCGAATTCTTTTGTTTTCTCTTGTCATTAGAAAACCTTTTACTTTTACCAGTGTACAAGGCTTCTTCTTTCTCATTCGTAGAAAGACCAGCCATTTGCTTTGCTAGACTCTCCTGGTTTGCTAAAAGGCTTTCAAGCTCCAAGAGTGTTGGTTGAGTCGGTCATCCATGAATTACTGTCATAAACCCATGTTACTCAGGCTTTAGACCTCGAATGATAATCCTTCTCATACGAGCATCTGTAATTTTCGACTCTTCATCAAGTTGCGATATCTCAAGACAGATTCCTTTTACTTTCATAAAGTATTGAGAAATCGACATGCTTCCTTGAGATACCGAACTGATCTCGTTCTCTAGCAATTGCAACCTTGCATCATTAGATCTGGTGAAAAGTATAGATATCGCATCTCACGCTTCATTCGGAGACTTGGCCTCTCGAATATGTTCGAGCAATTCTTTCTGAATTGTAGCTTTCAACACGAACAAAGCTTTGCCTGCCCTTATCTTCCACTTCCTTAATTTCTCAGCATTCTCTTCAGTTTTGGGTGGTGCGATAATATCTTCGCCATTCATCACCTCCCAAAGATCTTGGCCCTGTAAATACGATTCCAAACAGAATCTCCAATACTCATAGTTAGTATTGTTCAACTTCTCTATACCGCTTACAGAATTTGCATGCTCCATTGATCTGAGTTGGCGAATACAAGGTATTTGATGAGATCTTCAGACTCACCGTTTTGAGGTCTTCACGCCCGTTCCCTGAACCAAGCTCTGATACCACTTGTTGAATATGTATCCGCCAAAATACTATGCACTTTCTCTAAAGTACAAAGCATAATATCAAGCAACAAAGTTTCACAATAGAGGAGAGAAGAAGACAAAAAGGCTTTATTGATAAAGTGAATAAACAAAAACAGCCACACCACCACTCTCACGTTTTCACCTCTCTCTATATATAGAAATCAAAACACTTAAAGATAAGATAAGATAAGGTAAAGATAAAGACTCCTAAAAGATAACTATAAAAGACTCTTATCAAAATAAACTATTTTAACCTTATCTAAAAGATAACTATAAAAGACTCCTACTAAGATAAACTATTTTAACCATATCCACTCAAGGCTCTACTTATCTTATGGATAAGTTAGAGTTTGGTGATGACTCTTAACAACCTGGTCTATACCACACTTGACCCAGACAAACCATAAACCTCATATCACCATATGCTTACTCTGTGATGGTTTGCCCTTTGAAGTTTGACATTTAGGTGGTTGGGATGCAAGAGAACCCTTAGCTAGGTTTCTTTTGGAATCTCTCTTTATTTTCTCCAATAATCAATCAATTTTACAGTAAGGATTTTGAGTACTCAATTAGGTGGTGTTGCTGTTTGACCCACCGACTTGATGATTGAAATACAAAATATTACTATTCAAGTAAGGCCTAGGCAGAGAGGAGGAAGAAGATGGTGAAAAGAAGAACATTTTAACAGAAAAGAAGATGTGAGGGGGTGCCGAAGCTCCAGTCTGGATTGTTGGATGATTTTTTTTTTTCATCTCTTTTTTTTCTTTATTACTCTGTTTTGTTTCTTTGTCTCAGTCTCTTAGAATAGCTGTGATTCAGTATGTTAACAGACACCGAGTTCAATAGTACGCCATGTTTCATCACCGGTGTGTTCTTTTCTTTTGTTGTACAAAGGTCACAACTCCAGTTAGTAGTGCTAAATCCATTTTACAGCTGGCAACCATCTAAGTGCATAAGCTGTTGATCTAGACTGTCGAATATTATGAAGGGTAGGTTTAATCATGCCTAATATTTTAATATTAAAGACGATAAAATAAAGCAAATTTGATTGAGATAATTTAAAACGAAAATAATCCCCTCCTCAAGCGGAGGAGGGGATTTACTCTCTAGCTCCCTATTTTTTTGTCATGTGTCTTTTTTTTTAACCCCCTTTATGATTAAGATTCACAAACCCTAATGATCTAACCTTAATTTTAAATAAGAAATTAAAAAAATCAACTACAATAGCTAAAACTTGTTGACCATTCAAATGGACTTTGTGAGGACAAGGAAGAAACTATGGCTTAATTTTATTTTTTTTGTGCACAAAGAACAAGCCTGAAAGCAAGGCGTTAAAGGGTAACTCTCTCATAAGTATCCTCCCACACAAATCTACCAACAACGGCAGGAATAGACTTAATCCACACCTCTTCAAAGTTCCTATGGTGACCTATAACAGTCAATTGATCCGCGACTTGGTTCGTCGTTCTTAATACATGTATGATGTTCACACTATGAAAATCTTCCGTAAGGGCAGCTTTGATATCCTTGATGATAGTCCAAATTTTTCAAAGAGACTTCATATCTCTATTCACACGCTTAATAATCATTCTGATGTCTCCTTTTATTTCTCTGTCTTTGATTTGTCACTGTCAAGGCAAGAGAGATTCCTCTCTGAAGGGTCCGAACTTCGGCTCCCAAGTTGTCCACCTTACCAATGGAGATACTAGGATTTGCAAATGGGTCCTTTGTTTTCTTTTTCTTTTTTGGTGAAATGCTTAATTTTTCTTTTTTTCGATAAGTAGATATTTTATTACTGATAATAGTGACTCTCCTATTATCCTCTAATAAGGAGAAGAATGCTACCATTCAGAGCTACTTGGGCTTGAACATACGCCTCCAAGTTACTCTTTCGGTTTATATGAAAGAAACTCAAATTCTGACATCTATCACGGAGTCTGTTGATGTCTTCAATCAACGCGTGGATTTCCCAAGGAATGGGGATATTGTCTGATGTTAAAATGCCCACCACCTCCTTTGAGTCTAACTCAATTATGATACTAGCCTATTGATTTGAGGAAGCCTCCCTCATCCCTCGCCGAACAACCGCTACTTCGGCCATGATAGTTGATCCCCGGAACAGAGGGAGAGCAACAACTCTAAGGTAAACACCTTCATGATTACGGGTCATCATATCTACCCCTACTGTCAAACCGGACGTCAACACAGCTCCATCAACATTAATCTCGATCCAGTTGGGATTAGGACGTCTCCACACTTCACTAGTTGCTACTAAATGACACGAGGGGAAAGAATTTTGCAAAACTTTGCTCTGAACTTCGACTGATAATATTTCCGCTGCGAGGTGATTAGCCATATCAATTGCGTGAGCGGGATTCGGAGGAGCAACCTAGAATAGGGTATCATTTCGGGGCTTCCAAATACTCCATATTACCGTGCTCAGCCTAATCGTAAGATCATTCATTCCCGACTGAAAATTTTGGTGCTTGGACCAGCTACTCCACCAAGAGAAAGGAATTTGGGGTTGTCACCGGGAGGCGTAAGGATAACTGGGATCCGAACCAAATTTTTCTAGTACAAGGGCACATCAGGAAGAGATGAACTTCATAATCGATGATTAGCTTACCCGATTGCATTTATGAAACAAAATGGCAGTCCTCATGGGCCACGCCCCATTTTTAACTCTCACCAATTGTAGTGAAGATTTACTCACTATTAGAATTACGCAATCCAATCTTAGTTTTTAATAGGAGGAAAAACTAAAAATACTTTAATTTAATTAAACAAGGTTAAATGAGAGTTAAAAAGATACGAGAACATGACGATGACTTTATCATCTATGAGTCCTCAAATGAGTGCCCTTTTTGAAAAATGCGTAGCTTCCATGTGATTGCATTTATTTAACGAAATAGTCAGTCCTCATTAGTACACACCTCCCATTTTAACACTCACTCACTAACTGGTTAAGATCCACTCATCCGTAGGGTTAAGCAATCCAACCTCTAATCACTACTCTCTTTTTTTTTAATCAATTGGTGAAGGACTTTGAAGCGCCACAAGAGGAAACGGTAAAGTGTGAATTTCCCTTCGCATTAATATGTTTGTGCCATTTTTCTTCTAGGGGTGCTAGCCCAGACATGCCCAATTCAAAATTTTCCACTCTCTCGGATTGCTATCCTTTCAATTCTATAAATTCAAACACATCTTCTTTACTGTTTATAACGCAAGAGGCTGGCCTAGCCTAGCCTGAATTTTTTTAAATTCTCAAACTAGCCTTATAGAAAACAAAACTTTGATTTAATGATTTACTTTAATTCCTAAACCCTTACTCATCTATCTATTTAAAGAATAGAATCATAGTCAATCGTGATTGAACACGGGGAGAGTTCAATCGTACCTGTGGCGTTAACACCTGTCCCTTTTAACTCCTATTATCTATGGTTAACTCCTTCCCCTCACTCTCACGTGCATAGCACGTGCCACCCACTAATGAATTATTAATCGATTTATACCGATTCTCAATTTAACAAGGAAAAATAGCAATTACGTATACTGAGGGTTTGGACTTCTTTACCGTCCTGCTCTGGCCATGCGTATCCACTTTCCTCCAACAACAACCGGAGATGATCGTGTGTCATGGTGAAAGAGGGAAGGACCACCGACCACCCAAGGACCGTCTGCCTTAAAAGGACACGGTACATTTTAACCCCGTGAACATTTATTATTATTTTTTTTTATTTTGGTGATAACCACGTGAACATTACCAAGACGCTAAAGTCAACAAAAACAAATGCGTGTGCATGTCCTACCGGCTAAAACAACGTATATCCCAGTGTCCCGTTGTAACGATGAACTGGATGAAGTATTTCTTTTTAAAATCAAAAGATGCCTTAATTTCCTCTACCCACTCCCGTTGCACCGTGCAAAGACTTTAAAATCCCAAAATTTCTTAGAAGGTTAATTCTACTCCGTTTGGCCTGCAAGAAAGCCATGACTCAAGAAAGTGAAAAACAAACATGAAAGTAAGAGGAAAGGAAAATAAATTTGTTTTCACTTTCATGCCTTGATCAACAAGAAAATGAAACAGAAAAGTTGCAAGTGAAAAGATAGATTTGTATTTTCAGTTTATGCTCCTTTTGTTTTGATGTAAAATAGGGGAAAACAAATGAAATTCATGGAAAATGTCAATTGTCCTTTATAAAATACACACAAAAAATGATATTTTCCGTGGAATTCTTTTGTTTTCCTCTATTTTACATCAAAACAAACAGAACATTAAATACAAAGAGGAGCTCTGCTTCACCATGATTAGTAGAGAGCTCCCCATTTTACACAATCAAAATGATAATTTTGTAATTACATATGTTGCAAAATTACCCTTGTTACTTTTAATAATTACAAATGTGCCATGACCTTATTGTAAAAAGGGGAGTGTTGTTCATCACCGGGGAGTAGAGCTTCGGCTGAAAATCAATATCTTTTATTTTTTCAAGATGAAAATTATATATTTTTTTTTCTAAAATTTGGAAGAAAACTTATAAAGAAAGTTGCATTGACTAAACAAAGTAGTTTTTGATAAGGAAAAAAAGGTATATTCTCATGTTAAACCAAACACCAAAAAATCTCCCTTTTTTTTTTCTCTTTTTTTTTAGTACTTCCCTGGTTTCCAAATGCAGCCAGAGAGAATTTTAGAGAAAAATATCTTTTTTTTTCAATATTTTAGAGTAATTCTTTAACAATTGTACAAATAGCCCACGATTCTTGATATTCAAGAAGACCGTCCAAATGCACGGGGATTTGACACATCATATTCAAAATATCAACCAAAAAAAAGTTATATTTAAAATAGATTGACTTAGTTCTAAGAGATATGAAAGCATATACTCCTTGTCCATTTTTTTCATGCTAGAATGCATGCAGATTGGAGCCAAAAAAAACTACAACCAAGTTAGTGGGCCTGTCATCTAGGGGTGGCAATCCGGCCGAGATTAGGCTTTAAAACCTTTGTAAATGTGTTGGGCTTCGGGTTGGGCCTATTCAAAAATCATCAAAATTCAAGCCCAAACTTAGCCCATTGTCACCTCTAATCTCATCCAAATGTTTCGTACATATTTGACGGGTATTGTTTCTCCTTGTTTACGGTGTAACTATCCTCTTACCTAATGATTATGTCATATTAAATAATATATTATAAAATATACATTTTATTTTCAAAAGTTTAAGGGCATGTGCCCCCTTGTCTCATAACTATGTGTTATTAAATAATAGAATAATATATTATAAACTTTTTAAGTTCAAAGGACAGTTGCCCTGTTGCCTCATGTCAGTCCCCTAAATAATTAAACATAGTATAAAAGATATTTTTTTTCAAAAGTTTGGGTGCAGTCACATGCCCCATAGCTATGCTCTATTAAACTATATTTTATTCAAAAGTTCACGGCAACTGTCCCTCTCAACTTGCCCCAAGCTTCCCCCTGAATATATGTATTATGTTTAAGCATGATCATTTGAGGTCATTTTCTTTTATACTATTGCCAGCAGAATTCCATGTGATGCACAAGAAGTCAAAAATAATAAAAATATAAATATAAATACAAATAAAATCTACTTACAACCTGTTTAGATGCTACCTGTTTAAATGAAATCATAAATAATAATCCAACTAACACGAAACCAATAAAATAATGTCAAAGCTTTGTTTCTAAATTAATCAATAAAAATATAAAAAACTTCACAAAGAATCGTTTGATCTCTTTCTATCAAAACATTTCAATTTTAATATAACAAGAAAGTTATCTAAAAGCACTTATGGACATAAGTGCCTATTAACTTGGCCTGAAATCCATTGATCCAATACCTCAAACTTACATCTGGGTCGGTTTAGAAATTGTCACCCCAACTCTAGGTCTTAGCTCATACGTTGGGCTTGAATAGACACCATTTAAGCCCAGCTCAGCCCATTTATACATGATAACTTTGAGGCTTTGATGGTAATGAACTTTGGATGCTTGTTACACATTTCTCAAGAGTCAGTTAGAAAGGGAAAGAACAAATGAAAAGACAAAATTGGTCCCCCCCCCCCCCCCCCCCAACACAATTTCAACTCTATTTAGAGAGCAAACAGGGAGGTTATGGCAACAGTTGTAGCTGTTTATTGATTTATTTTAAATAAATAAATTATAAATAACAACCACGTACATGGCTACATGCTTGAATGGCCTTTGATTGGCCAAACTGGCTATCTTCATGTCTTTAGTTTTTATATTTGTGAGAAATTCTTCCAAACTTTTTTAATGACTTAAGTATCGAAACAGCTAAATAACAAGTTAAAAATTAGCAGTTTAGGTATATTAAAATAACGAATTTATATTATACATACTCAAAAACTTGATGTTTGTTTAAATGGGGATAAACTAAGAAAAAATACATGCAATCCAGAGTCAAATGATCACCATTGGTGGGGGATTCAGCCAATGAAAGATGCAATGGCTATCTTCATTCAACATTTGTATTCCAGCCACCTTAATATGCAATGAAATGTAGAGTAAGAAGGCTGGATTTCAATTAAGAATTCTCTCACATAGTTTCTACAAATGTTGCATGCATGTACCGATTCCAGACTCGAATCTAAGGGAAAAAATAGAAATGCACTTATTTATTAATAATGCATGCATTTCAATTTTGTAGAATTGGAATTGAGACAAAGAATTGAGTTCTACAAAATTAAAAATTCATTGAATAAATTGTTCAAAATTTATAATTATGTCGAATGCACTACTGATTATATAAAATTGCACTGCAATAAATTTAATATATTATTTAGATGAATAATATTTATTTAAAAATAATTTGAATATAGTAATAATGATATATAATTATGTAAGTAATATATTTATTAAATTTAAATATTATTACGCTTCATAAGTACTAATATTTTATTTATTAAATTTTTATTTACATAAAATAATAATTACTATAAATTATAATAATATTTAATTATATTAAATTATTATTTATTAATTTTTTATTAGACCGTTATGCAAATCATTTCTTTAATAATAAGGTCTCCTTTTCTAAATTCCCCAAGAATCCAATCTTATATTATAAGAACCTTTGGATCAAACAAATATATTATTTCCATTATTCTATCCCGTGTTTGTATTTTGAAACTCAAAGGTATACACATGATAGGAAATTTCTTTTTTCCATCTGGAATTCTTCCTAATATTCCCATTTCAATGAACCAGTTCCAGAATAATAGATAAACAAATGAGGAGTGTGAACAAGGATTTCGGTCCCCGCTCACGAGGAGGGATGTTGTCCTGGCGATGTGGTCGATTGATTTTAAGTTTAGAGTCGCCACTTATTTATTCGGGAGGGATAAGTCTCATTCAATGGATAAGGTCTTAATCTGCTTAGAGTTCTAGGTAAGCGGTTCAGTTAAGCCCGGGGAAGGTGTTAGGCATCCTGACACTTCCGTTTTACAACGGTTCCCTACTTACTAGGTTTAAGTCAATTAAGATCAAGTTGTTAATCAAATGTCTTTGATTTTATTTATATTAACCCAAGAAGGGAAAAGCTAAACTAGGATCGGGCCCGAGTTGGGCTATCTACGTACTCACATTGGGGTGAGATCAGACCGAGCGTAGTTCTGGCACATAAGCTCATGCCGAGGCTAAGAGGTGTGTTGTGTGTGCACCAAGGGTGGCTTAAGGTCTAGTCCGACAAATTAGGACTGAGTTGACCGGGTTGGTCAAGTGCATGATTATGCTGAGTGGGCCCAGTAGGCCAAGGTTGAAGCCCGGTAGGCTTAGGCCCTGTAGACCGAGAGGAAGTCCGATAGACTAAGGGTTGGCCCGGTAGGCCGAGGTTGGGCCCGGTAGGCCAAGGGTTTGGCCCGGTAGGCCGGCTAAGTCCGGTGGACTAGCTGGTGGCCCAGTAGGCCAAAAGTAAGCCCGGTAGGCTTGGATCGGCCCGGTAAGCCTAAGGGTTCAGCCCAGTAGGCTTGGATCGGCCCGATAGGCCTAGGGTTGAGCCCGGTAGGCCTAGGGTAAGGTCCAAGTTCAATTTTGGATTTTAGGGGTTTTTCCTAAAACTGCCTAAGTTAAATGGGCTAACTATGGTTAAACATGGGTTTTAACCACGGTTAGTCCGGTTAACCAAGGTAAGGCACTCTTCAAGTTGGATTTAGATTTTAAATGTCTTTCAGAGATTTAACCAAGGTTTAAATGGGCTTAACCATGGTTAAACTGAGTGTTAACCATGGTTAAGCTCATCTAACCATGGTTAGGCATGAGCATGCAGCCAAGAACATTATTTTTCCAAGTTTTAAGATTTTTTTGGAATTTTAGGGATTTTTCCAGAATTTTTCAAGCTGATTTAGTGAGTTAACCATGGTTAACTCTCAATTATGGATGAGTTAACCATGGTTAAGGCAAGATAAAGGTATGGTCAGACTTGAGATAGACCCCAGGGGCCAAGGCAAGTCCTGTGGAGGGCCCCCGGAGTTGTGGGCCCACTATAGGGCCCAAAAAGTTTGAAAATCCAATCTGTCGGTGAAGGGATCACTAACAGAAACAGTGGTTTTTGGCCAAATTAAATCGCCTGTAACTCAGGTTAGGCAGAGAGTTAATGGGCCCACAACCTATGGTTTTGAAGCCCTGGATGAGGGGAACATTTTGGGCCTAGTTTGGACCTCAAGGGTGTCCTGGTGTGGGTCCCACAGTGTGCCAAAGTGGCTTGTTTGCAACATCACATAAAATGATGAATATAGGTAATTTGATTACCGACATTATGCACAACTCCTGGTTTTTGGTATTTTAACCCTAGTTAAGCTTTGACTAGGGGTCCTGGTGTCTTCAGGAAAGTTGTATGGGAGACCCAAGGGATCCTAATCCTGGCTTCGAAATGGCCCAAAAGTCCACCAGGTGGGATCTACAAGCCCTGGAACAACAAGGTTCATGGTTGTCGGCACTGAGATTGCCGACAACATGGGATTTTTCAAAATCAAGGTTTTGTCTTACAGGGCTGTAATGGGGGTTTACCCAAGGGTTCCCTCATGGTGTGAGGGACCCCCAAAGGTCCTAGGCCCTATTGAAACATGATTATACCCGTGGGGGAGGTTCCCCTCACCTATGAAGGTGGGAGAGACCTCCCCTGTGGGTGCACCTGCAAAGCCGAAAAAGAAGTCCCCTGGATAGGACCAGGGGCTCACAGAGGGGTTCAAAACAAATGAAAAATGGGGTAGGGGGAAGCCCTACCCTGCTGCCTTAATGCCGGAGTTGGTGGAGCCTGGTGGCGCTGCTACAGGGCTATAGGGCAACTAGAACGTCGGGGCAGTCTATAGGGAACGCCTGGGAGTCTAGAGAGAGACTGGGACTTGAGTAGGGATTCGGGTAGCAAGTTTCTTAGACTAGTTCTTGAGGTGAGGGCATTGCCCTCTTTATAGGGAAGCCCAAGGGGATACCCATGGCATTTGTACAATGCTAGGTGGGGCTACAGTGGCCGGAGAGGGGTCTGCAGGTCGGAGTGGGGCTGCACAGGGCGTGCCTGAGTTGCAGGGGGAGTGGTTTACTGCAGAAAACGGAAAACCAGGGTGTCGGTAATAGGATTACCGACACCCCCTATGCTTTGGAAATTCCGGGTGTCGGTGATCCCATTACCGACACCAAGGATCTTTACACACAGGGCCCTCGCCTCGGCTTGCATGCGTACTTGAGTGGGTTTGAATTCTGTTGGGCCCATGCTTGGGCCCAACCCGAGTTTTAGGGCTCTTGAGGTCCTAGGGCTTAAATCCGAAGGGCTTGGGGCCTAAACTAAGCTAGGGTTAGGCTAGGGCTTGGGCTAGGGCTAGGCTAGGTTTGAGCTAGGGCTAGGCTAGGGTTCATCTAAGGTTTAGGGTTTTACTAGGGTTTACCTAGGGTTAGGCTTAACTAGGGTTATACCTAGGGTTTGCTAAGGTGATACCTAGGGTTATCCTATGGTTCGGATAGGGTGATACCTAGGGTTTGTTAGAGTTTTTCCTACGGTTAGGTGGCTAACCATGGTTAAGAGACTTAACCATAGTTGACTAGGGGTGTAAAAATTGGGTGCTTACAAGGAACAACCCCTATTTTGTGTTTCCCTCTTGACTATACTGTTCAAAGAGGGAGTCGTTCTGCAATTACATAGATATGATACCAACGACACACTGGAGGCAACATAGACATAGTGGCATTGATATATCTGATCCATGAATAATATCATGAAAAATGGATACCCATTTTTGACTACTACTTAGTATCGGCAATAGGTCTAAAAAATTATCTAATAAGGTTAAATTTAGATATTTGCACCATGTCGAAGTAAGAAACCATGGCATATATGTTTGAAACATATTCCATTTTGAGAGATTTGAAAAAGCACTATCTCGTTAAAAGGTTTTATAAATCTGTCATTTCTCAACACATTTCTTTAGACAAAGACTGTTTTTTCCTCTTTTCGACTAAGAAATATTTCTCAGAACACAGTGCGAATCAAACCCATGTTTGAATTGAAATTGAGATATTGATGCAAGTTCTTGCCTCCTGAATCAGATAGATTCATATATGAAAGAGGTTGACAATAAGTTTTTTTTTAAATTAACTATTTATCCCTCTGTTAGAGGTGTTTCAAAAATGTGGATCATCCAAGGCACATTAACATGGCATACTCCACTTGTTCAAACCGGAGTTTGAAATCAAACTTCTCCTCAGGATGATAGATGAGTCGATTCAAGTGAGATCCAATATAGATTCAACTTTCTATTCAATGTAGATCCAACATACTGCAAATGTGCCCAAATAACATTAAGAGTTGAAACGAAGAGTGAGAAGCTAGCGGGAGCCAACATTGAGCCAGAGAGAAAAGCTGATGGGAGTGAGAGTTGAGTAGGAGTTGAGGGAGAGAGGTTGTTGTGCAGGAGGAGAGAGGGGGGTTGAACATGGGTTTTAATTTGTATGTACAAGGATGAGGGTATTTAAGTCTTTCTATACACCCCGAAACTACTAAAAAGTCCTAATAGATTGAATAGTTTACAAGAGAATTTTTCAATAAAAATCACAAATTAAAACTCATGCTTATTATTTTACTTTTTTTTGGTATTTATTTATGCATTAAAAGGAAAAAAACTAAGAAATAGAATGAGAATTTCAGCCCTAATAGTAATAGTTTAAGAAACTTTATTTATTTTTCATCTAAATGATACTAGTTAAGATGCACGTGTATGCACGTACAATTTTTTTTAATTATTAGTGAAAAATATAAATTAATTAATTAATTAAAATCAAAATTTTAATATATTTTTATTAGATATTACTCTCTTTATATCAATTGATTTTATAAGATTTAAAAAATTAATTGTTAATATATTTTTATTAGTCTTTACTCTCTTTATATTAAGTAATGTCACTCTCTTTATATAAATTAATTTTATAATATACTAATATATTTTAAAGATATATTTTAGTAATTAAATTTAAATTTTCTTATATAGATATAAAGAGTTACTTATGAGTTTCACTTATAAATGTATGAAAAATAAAAACTCTTTTTAATAGAGTTTTAAGGCGTCTGGAGATCACCTCTTACATATCTTTTGGGAGAATTTTTTGGTGGGTCCTACTAATAAGAATCATTTTCTTCTTATGGATAAATATGAGGTGGTGGAATATTCTTTTCACTTTTATTTATCACTCATAAACAAACTATACTTCTATTATAATATTTTGAATGAAATGATATAATAATGAAAAGTAAGGTAAACGGTAATGATAAGTATGAGGTGGTGGAATATTCTTATAATTGTAATATATTTCTATCATCTTATCAAGAGTAAACAAACTATAAGAGACTAGAGACTAGAGACTAAGTAGAATATCTATAAATGAAATTTGGTAAAAGGTGATGCCCATGCTTCATTGAGGTTTGTCCATGAAGCCCTAAGAGACTAAGAAGGTTAAATTCAACTCTGATTATGAGTATATGACCTCTTCCTATGGCTCATCTTCAAGTTCAACAGATTTTTCACTGCAGATTGGATTCTCTGGCTAGACTAGGAATTTAATTCCGCTCTTTGCGTGTGTTTTTTTAAAATTCTGCTCTTTGCTTGTTTGATAGTGATGAGTTATACACTTCATTTTGAAGGCAGAGTTGAAGCAAGGTTAGGCTTTGCACTTATGGACTACCGAGGGAGTAATCTAAAAAGCAAAAGAATTCATAAAAATAAAAATCTGCGTCATCTACTTTATAATAGCTGAACACCCAGCATCCAAACAATGGTGTTTAGAGACTTCTTAACCACATCTGATGACTGTATCCTGTTTATTAAGTTTTTCGACTGCCCAAAAGAATCACAAAGATAATACCATTTTAATCAATGAACAGATCTAAATTTTGCATAAGTTTTCCATGATGTTAAACCCAATCCTTGCACATGCCCAGCTTGTTCCCATCATTTGATGCCCATTACAGAACATGGACCTCTCTCTCTCTCTCTCTCATATTCATTCCATGCAAACCAAAATTAGGTACTCTACTGGCTAGAAAAAATTCAGCTCCTAGTACCTTTTATATTTCTACATTGAATTTATCCATACACTAGATATAATGTAAACGATGTTAAAAAAACAAAATTAATGTAGAATATTTAGCATTATGCACACCAAATTTCTGCGGGCCACAATAACTAGGATTTACAAGGCTGAGTTGTATTAAATTTATATCAATGGCATAAGTTGCTTAAACCACGGTCATCGGAACCTATTGAAAATGAAAACCGTCAAGATTCAAGCTCAAAACAGAGTCCCAAGCAGCCAAGAGAGGAAAGATGTCTTTTCTTTTTGGTACAGGAAAAAGCAAACGCTTGTTGTGTAAGATAAAAGAAGAGATGAAACAATGGTAACTAAGAGGACAAAATAATAACAACTAAGCCACATCCTAATCAGGGTAAAGATATCAGGCCCAAGAAAAACCTCATCCTGGAGGACTGCACCATATCAGGTGCAAGAAAAGAAAACTCATTCTGGAGATTGTACTTACTGCATGGTGAAAATTATCAACCACAGATGGAGAAACCCAAGCGTCCAAGAGAGGAGCTGGAACAGTTTACTCAATTTTGACCATTCATGAACATTGACTCCATAACCATTTCTTTCTAAATAAAAGTAGACTGCCTTATTTTAATCTTGTCATCTTAATCTTTGATCTTTCAGCAAGATATAAGACGAGCCTTAGGAATTATATGTAATTAAATCCTAACTGTGAAACAATAAGATGGAAAGACTTCTAACCACAACTAGCAGTTTCTAGGTTACAAATAGACTGTGAGATAGAGAACTGTAAGACATGACCTCAGCTAAGCAATATTTCTTAACCTCAACTATCTTTGTTGTATTCCATCTATGAAAGCCTTTTTATTTGATTTATATCCAAGTCTAGGCAAGTTATGGCTTTTAATAACATGCAACTTGACCGAGGTTATGGGTTTTAATCGAACGCAGAACAAGATACGCGTTGCGGACCCCAAGTATTTGGGACAAGTCATTGATGATTATGATGATGATCCAAAGTCCAGGTGACTGTAGAGTCTAGACCATTAAAGACCGAGACACAATCGATTACAATGTCCAAGGTACTAAGAATTATGGTCAAGGTTTTCAAAATCACTTCTCTTAAGTAGCAAAAAGAATGCCAATTCATTCTTCAAAATGATATAACGCATATGATTTCTGTATGTAGGGAGCTTATTAGACTCGAAACAGAAAGTTCACTGCTCATGATCGACTCTGCTAACAATTGGTCTGAGGACAACTATACTACTGGTAGAAGGGAGATCAGAGAAATGAATAACACACTACTTGAAAGAATGTTAACAGATGGATAGGTTGCAAAAAAAATTCCAAGTAAGCAATGTTTGATGAGCAACTAAATTGCAGGACATAACATTGACATGCAAATCCATAATTTACTATATCTGCATATGTGACAGTGGATTGGGTACCGCTTCAAACATAAAAATCCCCATTTGAAACAGATTATGGAGGAATATAAACTACCCTTCAGACCATTATTATTAAAATCAAAGATAGCAATAGAGGATTTACCTATCTAGATGCTACAGCTGCTCTGATCCTCTTCAAAAAACATAAGCAGGCAATAAAACAAAAGAGAAATAGAAGAAAAATAAGAATTACACAAGCAAATGATAAGTCTTGAAGGAAAACAATCAAACATCTAAATGCAAAGAAAAAAAAAACAGTATTAATGCTTCAAAACTTCCAGCAAATGACACACCACATGAGATATTCACACCAATGAGTACATGAACCAAACAGAAATTTATACTTCAACAATTCTTCAGTTACACAGAAGAAATCAATCTTATAACCTCACTACTGTATCTAAAGAGCCAAAACAAGTAAATCCATATATTCCCCAAAAGTTCCAAATTTAACAAGACAACAGATAA
The DNA here is from genome assembly GCA_015143295.1 of Tetracentron sinense. Classification (NCBI taxonomy): domain Eukaryota; kingdom Viridiplantae; phylum Streptophyta; class Magnoliopsida; order Trochodendrales; family Trochodendraceae; genus Tetracentron; species Tetracentron sinense. The sequence continues at coordinate 234,990 of JABCRI010000658.1, read as the reverse complement.
AGCAAAAGGATTATATTGGCGACAATAGTGGTCCAAAACCAAGCTTCGAACCTCACCTCCAATCGAAACAAGATAAACCCATTTTTCCCTCGTCGTCGTCGTCCATGCTTACTCCGATCGGCTTGCGAACCTCTCGACCTTCTCGTCCTTGAGGTTCAGCCCCACCATGGCCTCACCCAATCCGCAGCTAACTTCAGCAAGAACATCCGGGTCACTGTAATGGGTCACAGCCTGAACAATCGCCCGGGCACGCCGAGCCGGGTCACCACTCTTGAACACCCCGGAACCCACAAAAACGCCATCACATCCCAATTGCATCATTAAAGCAGCATCAGCAGGAGTAGCAACCCCACCAGCAGCAAATTGAACAACAGGAAGCCTACCCAGTTGCTTAGTCTGCATCACCAAATCATAAGGAGCAGCAATCTTCTTCGCAAAAGTGAAAACCTCATCATCATCCATGTTGCGCAAAACCCTAATATCACCCATCACTGATCTCACATGCCTCACAGCCTCTATAATATTTCCAGTCCCGGCCTCCCCTTTCGTCCGAATCATCGCCGCGCCTTCCCGAATCCTGCGAAGAGCCTCGCCGAGATTACGGCAACCGCAGACGAACGGAATCCTGAAATTGTGCTTGTTAATATGGTTATCTTCATCGGCAAGAGTGAGAACTTCGCTCTCGTCGACGTAATCGATTCCGATTGCTTCCAGAATCTGAGCTTCGACGAAGTGACCGATCCGAGCTTTGGCCATTACAGGGATAGTGACTGCTTGTTTGATCTCCTTGATGAGGCCTGGGTCGCTCATGCGTGCGACGCCGCCCTGAGCTCGGATGTCGGCCGGAACGCGCTCGAGGGCCATGACGGCACAAGCTCCGGCCTCTTCGGCGATCCTGGCTTGCTCGGCGTTAACGACGTCCATGATGACGCCGCCTCGGAGCATCTGAGCAAGGCCTACCTTGACGGAGAAGGGGGATTTCTTGGCCTCCGTTAAGGCCCCGTTGCCGTAGACTGTAACAACACCGCTTCCCGCCATATCCAATAAGAAAAATATATATTACAGAAATTTTGGATCCCCAAGAATCAAGAACCTGCAAAACAAGAACACCGAAACCCTATCCCTAGAGAGAGAATGTAGCAGATGAGGAAAATGGAAATGGGGAGAGAGAGAGATTGAACGGTTCCACCGTTAATGGGGGTCGGGTTGCCTTATATAGTGTTTCGGGAATTTTCATAAATGAAAAGAAATAGATAATAATAGAGGAAATCTATGGTATGCGTAATAACAACAAGGATTGAATATTACGGCAAATATTAAGACAGGTGGCATACATGCAATGAAGGGGTCATTAGGTGGGTCCGAATTCAATAGAGGAAATCTTGAGTGCAAATCCTCTCCAGTGATAACCGGATGTGGCACATCCGGTTATCACCCCTAGAGGTCGCCACGTGTATCCTTTGACACCCCTTAACCGTGGGTAAGGTTCACCCACCCCTAGGGTTCACCCACCTATTTTTGGTTTTTTTTTTAAATATTAATTCTATTTTTTAAATAAAAAAACTGTTTTTAAAGTTTTTTTAATAATAAAAACAATTTTTTAATTTTAAAAATAGAATTAATATTTTAAAAAAAAAACCAAAAATAGGTGGGTGAACCCTAGGGATGGGTGAACGTTACCCACGGTTAAGGGGTGTCAAAGGAGATACGTGGCGACCTCTAAGGGTGATAACCGGATGTGCCACATCCGGTTATCACCGGAGATGATTTGGCACCACCTTGTTAACCGTTAGAGATTAATTTTCATGCAGAGCATGGTATTTAAACTGTAACCGTTAACCATGAATCCAAAGATTCGTGTCTAGAATGGGTTGATGTGCCGCAAAGCACTGGATACAAGAGAGGCGTCAGCCGTCAGGGCAAGAAGAATGGTGCATGCACTCAAGTCACATATTCAGAAGATTTGCACTTTACTTTAATTAGTAATGAAAAATAATCACCTCCTCGATCGACGATGAGGCGAGAAGGTGCATCTCATTACCCTTTAGATGCCACGTGTCTCTCTTTTAAGTCAGTTAATTTAACTGTAATTAAGATTCACTCATTCTTAGGTTCATTTATCTACCATTAATTTTTTAAAAATAAAATAAATATATTTAACCATAAGAGTTAAAAAAAGTTAACCGGAGTTCGTGGATGTTGAGTTAGCTTTGTGGGAGCGAGTGGAGCGAACTATTGCTCATTAGTAATTTTATTATAATTGATTTATTTTTTGAGGGGGAAAATTAAAAAAGAATTTATGAGGCGGCGATCGGAGAAGTGAAGAGTGCCTCTCGTTTCCAATCTCCTATGTGGAAAGAGGAGTGAGAGTCTTGTCCAGTGCATCCTCCACACACCCACTCAACTTGTCCTTTTTGTTTTTTTCGTCTGTTTCTCCTTTCTTTCCCTTAAATTATACTTTTCTGATTAACAAAGTGAGCTTTACCTTTGATCTTTTGACTAATGCTCTACCGATAGAGATGTCGCTGTTTTCATAACCATTGCTAGGGAGACCAGGAAGCTCTGTACGAGTAGTGTTAAAAAATCTAATAATCACCTAAACATGTCTCTTTATTTTGTATTTATTTATACAGAAAGAGAGAAGCTATGAAAGAAACTCTTCCATTATGCTCCAATTCTTTTTCTTCGTAGACCTATCAATGCACTATGAGGGCTGCGTCATGGTTTCAAAACCCCTCCTAAGTCCTAAGTCCTGAGTACCAAAAGGCAAATTGGAATATGGAATTATATATGATTGTACTTCCGAATATACGCCGCCCATGTGGCTCCGCCCTGCTAATCACTGCTATATTTGGTTGTCGAGAAAATTGGTGAAAACATGGGAAAGAAAATACAATTTTTTGTTGTGCTTTATCTAATTTCTCTTTTCTTTTCCATGTTTTACTTATTTTCTTGACAACTAAACATAAGGTAAGAGTGTATTCGTTTGGTGAGAGAGTGAGTGAAAGAAAAGAAAATAGAGAAAAAGAAACTAAAAATTTTCTTTCAAAATATGAAAAAGTTTTTAAGAAAAAAATTGTCACTGAGAAAGTACAAGAAAATAAAAGTATGTTTCTTGCACATCAAATGCAAGAAAAGTATAAGAAAACACATTCTTCTTTTACTTTCTCGTCAAACGAACATATCCTTGCTATGTTTGGTTGTTGAAAAATAAATGTGGAAAAGAAAATAAAACAAAACAATATATATATATATATATATATATATTTACACCTTATTTGGTTGCTAAGACAATTTGGTAACAAAATAAATTTAAAAAATGTTTAAAAAATAATAATAAAACATTAAAAAAAAATTAATCCCCAAATCCAAGCTTTCTAGAAGGAAATAGAATCCTCACTTTGAAAGAAAATTAAGGGTTAATTTCCTCCTCATTTTTTTTTCCACAAAAATTTTCTTTGTAACCAAACATAAAAAAACTTCATTTTCTTTCTCTTATCTTTTCCACCAACTATTTTCGTGGCAACCAAACATAGCATAGGATTTAAATTTGCTTCTTTTGTCTTGTCTAATGACACGCATCAACTCATATCTTGGCCATTCAACATTTGAATTAAAAGGTTAGGATTTTAGAATATATTTGTTTTTAATAAATAACGCATCAACTCATATCTTGGCCATTCAACATTTGAATTAAAAGGTTAGGATTTTAGAATATATTTGTTTTTAATAAATAAATTAAAGGATTAGGACAAGCTTTACTCTCACGAGATTTGACATGCAGCCTACGACATATCCAATCAAGGTTTTTAATTTCGAAAATCTCGACGATTTCGGCCGGCCAACCCAAACCGAAATCCCGAAATATTGCAGGATTTCGACAAAATTTCGAAATTCAAAATATTAATTATATATACATATATATTATATTAATATATATATATTAAAAATAATATTTTATATATTTATATAAATATTATTATTATATTTTTAAAATTAATATATAAAATTTTGAAATTTCACAAAAAATTTCAGAATATTTCGAAATTTTAATAAAAAAATTTTTAAAAAATAAAACAGATTTCGACCGAAATTCCAAAATCCAAAATTTCATCCGAAATTTTCAAAATTTCAACCGAAATCTGATTTTCAAAATAAACCCAGTTTCGATACCGTTGGGGTTGTCCGAAACCGAAATTTCGCGAAATTCCAACGAAATTTTAAACCTTGTCTCCAATTCCTACTCATTCTCTAAAATGGAGAACTCTCTAAAATAAGGAATCACTTTTTCAAGTTAAAACGTCAACACCGCACCCTATTTCTTTTTTATTTCTTCCATATTTCTTAACACATTTTGAATATCAGGCTTACGATCCTATTTTTTTATAAAAGTAATATAAGATTATTTGGAAAATAGAAATGCTCGCCAGATTTGGCCAGCATAATAGAGATAGATGCATTGCTTGCTTCCTATAATCTGCACCATCTGTAAGACGAACCTAAATCAACATAGGAACCACTTTGGCAAACCATTCCTATAACCTGCACCATCTGCAAGACGAATCTAAATCAACATAGGAACCACTTTGGCAAAAGATCTGATGATTTTTATCAAATTTTTTTTAGATTGACTATAAATTGGAGCTCCGGTTGAAAAGATAATTGGAGCAACCCCAAACATGGGTAATTTGGTAATTACACGTATAAAATAAAATATTTCTATCCAGTAAATTATTTTTTTGTATTTCCCAAACTACCCTTATATATGTTTTTTGGTTGCTCCCATTATCACTCCAACCAGAGCTTCTGTTCATATTTATCTCTATTTTTTTCTTCCTCCTATTCAATTTTTTGCCATCCATAATGACTGTCTTCATAACATAAATAATCATCACTAAAACTTTATCCCAAATATTAGAATCACCAACACAAATCATATTCCACCTTTTCACTCTATCAAAATCCATAACTTCGAGTGAGCCTTCAACACATTTCTGACGTTAATCACAGAAATGATAATCACAACAATTTAAAATTCAAAGTAGAATGTATTGCAATTATCTTGAGTACACATCTAATTGCGCCCCAAAAAGGCACAACTTTATTAACTTAGCCATAAAATCTAAACATAATTTGAACTTCAAATTACTTTTACAAAAAATTTGTTGGTTTTCAACTTTGCATAAATAGAGTTAGGTCTATTAAAAAAACAGTGTCAACATAAGAATGTAACCAGTAACTTCCGAATAAATACCCGTCATGAACTTATTCCTCTGACCGGTAACAGTCAGAGCAACAAATTTGTCACTGAGAACCTAACAAGCAACAGACCCTGTTCTTAGCTGATCTCAGGCCATTCTATAAATATTGTCTGATAAACAACAACCAAAATTATCTTCGGCGAAAAGAAACACCCAAGAAAAGAAAAAATAATGTACCTTAGTCTTATAGTTATAGGGCTGTCTGTACATGTCACTCGGACAACCAAAAGTCATATAGACTACAATATTTATTTTTTATTTTTTTTGGTTAGAAGGAAATAACACACTATCACACTCACAGGTCCATATATTTTGTTCTAAATTCTAATAGGTGATGGGTTCAATAAACAGCCAAATAATAATGATAAATTCCAATGATAACAAAGAAACCCCACTATCAGATATGTTTCAATTCTTCTAAGTTCTAAGAGGCTATATAATAAAACAAAGAAAAAAGGTCAGGTTCTCAGGGAGCTTACTTCCAATCACTGACGAATCTCCGCATCCCTGTGGTGGCAAAATCGTAGTCCATTATCAGACTATACGAGGTGCAAGGCATCTCTATTTAGTTTAAATGAGTAAAAAATATCTGGGAGCATACTTCCGATTGCTGACAACTCTTCGCATCCCTGCGGTGGAAAGAAATGTACTCCAATCTCAGACTATGCGGTGCAAGATGTCTCTATCTGTCTGTGTTCATGTCTTCTCCAAGTCTCTTACATCACTGATTATTTTCCACTTCTGTTGTATCCACTTCTCCATGAGATCATGATCAACAGGCTGGAGCCTGCATGGGAGGGCTGATGAAGGTGAGGCAGTTGACCTTTCAAGAATCTGCCTCTGCTTTGGATCAGCAAAGCAAAGAAGGGACTCCATGCACAGTTCTTGAGCAGATGAAGGTGGGACAGGCTTGAAGTCCTGCAGCTTGAGTACTCGGTGATGAGATGATACATGTAATCATAAATTCGATCCATATGCAAACCTTCCATGAAATCCTGTCCTCCTTTCCCTATGGCCTCAGCCTGTTCAGCCAAAAAGAAAAGAAAATCAGACTGATGGAAAGCTATGCAATAGATATGAAGATGTGTCAGAGTCAAACATTGACCCCTACTGAAGTTATAAATCAATCGGTACATACATTTTGTGCAATATATAAGAGAATGTTTTCAAATAAGTACTGTTCATAACACCATACACGTATATGAGGAAGAAAAGAAATTTTCTATAAGTTGATACACAGTGAAGTTTAAACAGTATGCAAGTACACTAAAAAAATGGATAGACTAGGATTTGATCAAGAGTTTCTATGTGTAAAATTAACATCATCATCATTAGTCCCTTATCTCAACGATTTGGGGTTGACAATACAAATATTTCCTCACTATCACTATCTACATCATTTTCACCTTCTCTTTGCCCTTTAAAACCTTCAATTTGCACCAATTCAATCATTCTCATTGGTTCCATCAATGATCTTCGTTAAATGTGCTCAAACCATCTTAGTTGACTCTTCCTGATTTCATAATATATTGGAGCTATTCTTAGATTCTCTCAAATGCACTCCTTTCTAGTCTTATATTTCCAAGTCTTTCTACTCATTCATCTTGATATTCTCATCTCGGCTACTGTAATTCTATGAATATTTGCTTATTGGTCGCCCAATATTCTAATCCATAAAGCATAGAATGTCTTAATGATTTCTTATTTTAAAAAATCCTCTTACTTTTGATCGAAATGCGATGGTCACTAAGCAATCTGGAAGCAATGCCTACTTTAGCTACCCGAATCTAATTTATATGAGTTACATCCTCCATAATCTCTTTATCCTTATGAAGAATTAAGCCGACATACCTTCAATAAATGGTGCATCTCTATTACATAAACAGAAATCAACTTATACAAAACTATGTCACAAATACAATACTTCAGACCGGTGATGGGTCATGTAAGTGGACAATTCAAAAATGCAGTTTGGACATTTCAGTAAAATAGGCTTTATATTGTAGCCACCAAAAGTTTACACTTGATTTTTTTATCAGTAGTTTAAGCTCGTGGTTAACATAATACAGATTAAAATCCAGCCAAAAATGAAACCCATCATTAGAGAACATGGCAGTATCTGTTATTGTGCGCAACAAATTAACCTAAAAACAAGAGCAAACAAAAGTAGGAAGAGATAAAAAAAATTTAATTTAATTTAAAAACCTTGGATGGATTTGTATTGCCCCAATCAACAGCGAATTTTATAGACCAACAAAGATCAGTAGGAGAGACAGGCCAATAGTTTTCTCTGGGGACAAGACCACGACTAAAGAAATCTTCATACTGTGGAGATATTATAAGCGCAAGAGAACCACATGATAGAATATATTTCAAGCTCACCGACCAAGCATAGCCTTCCGCATAGATTTTATACCTGTAGAAAGATGCATATGATTAACTTTAAGAAGATTGAGGTTCCAATTAGAGAAGAATCAGATAATATGTAGCACTATACTTATAATACTATAGGGTTTCACACTCCATGCAAAAGCTGATGAGCCCCACCACGGTGATGTATACAAAGTCTTACCCTTTAATTGAGGAGAATTTTTATGGGCATCAATCATGTTTTCTTCATCAGACACACAACCAGGATGATCCAGTCAAGACTGTTTTGAACTCTAATCTCCTAATTGGGGTCCACTGGTTAGCAATTCAAACCAAAGAACATGTGCAACATCTGCTGGAGTCCTCACAATAATACAAGGCTATGACGGATTGATGGTACCATTCTATATACGACATCACAATGAGAACAGTAACTTACCGATGATTACACTGATTCGATAGTTTGGACTGCGCAAAACCACCCCTTGCTTCTTCTACCCAATTCTGTGATGCATGATAAGAACAATTAATATATCATATTTCTGTGGACTACATACTATCGCGTCAGTAATACAACCAGACCATACCATAGCATTACCAGGTAAAGAAAATCCCACAAGTTAATTAGAACTCAACCTGGCGCATAATCTCCGCTCCCCATATTCTGGAGTTATTACACTGCAGTAACTCTGTACGAACAGGAGATTGAACATCTGGGTTCCCTTTCCAGAATGCACGGGCCCATTTCCTTGTCCAACTTATAGCTTGGGAGCCTTGCTTGATGTTTCGGAACTCCTCATCCCAGGGTCCTATATTTATTTCTGGCCTGCGTGAGAATTTTCAATTATCATAATTATGTTTAGTACGAATCAAATTACATCTAGATATTGAAACCCAGCGTAAAGCAAACCCTTCAGTACGTAATACACAATATTCAAAGACTTACTACTCCCAATACAAATATGACCTGGACATGTAAACCAATGTCAAATGCAACAAAACTTAATTATAAATGCGTTAAACAATAGAATGCATTTTACACATATTCATATAAGCCTTTATATATAAACAGAAGTTCACATCCATATACATTTTCATCACTAAATTCCAATGATATAACCCATTATGACCAGTATTAGCCATTATGTTAGAGAGGGAATTTTAGGTAGAGGTGCCAATACAGTGTGCAGTGTTGGACCAAGCGAGGGATATATGGCACAAATGTAGTGGGGCCAGTAGACTAAGTGCCAGCTATCCGACGTCTCCCACCAGGGAGATCTCCAAGATCTGAAGTCAAAACAATGGATGACATAACACCCTACTTACCAGAATTTTGTGAAATTGAACACAAAACAAGGACGGAAGAACTATTAAAAAAAAAAAGTTACAAATTAGATGGTCATGATCACCCAACAGAAAATGAATTTTTATCCAGGACTAGGAGACTTTTCGTGTTGGCCAATTGAATAGGATGCTGCGACAACTAAAAATCTGGCATGTGCTTCGATCCCCTACATTGACCAGTGTATTAGCATGGAAATAAGAGAAATCAGTTTCCGTTTTCACCGAGTAGGGCATCCCATAATGAAACCAGACTTCGATCATTGGTCTAATTTGGTTCATAATGTACAAGTTATCAAAAAATAAAAATGGTGCTTCCTTCCAAGCTTATAAGCCTACATGGTGACATATATTTAAATTTAATTAACAGATAGGTGAGAAGCTAATAGGGCCATGGATCATGAAGGCTTCTGTTTTTAGGGAGGATGAATCGGTCATCCCTGCCTGTGCCAGACACAACACATCTATAGAATACTCTGGTAATCCTTATTGTGCAATTTAATACACATTTTACTGGGTGTTCACAGTATATTTTCTGAATCTACCTACCCCCCAAAAAAATGACTCTCCAGAAGGATGAAATAGATCAGATGGTATGGACATCTTTGTTCGGTTTCAGTCTACAAATCTCCTACATAAGTTCTGCTAATGAAATTAACCTACTACTTTTAAATTACTGAAGCTGCATTGTGACTACTTTGGCTCTCTTTTAAAATATGCGTTATTGAATATAATACTCAGGGAGACTATTAACCAAAGTATTTGTTGAAAGAAGTCCATTACACTGTAATTGAATTTTAATGCACTAACAGACATTTAGGAGGCCACAGCTTATATCCACTCAAACATCTTTGGTTGTTCAATGTCTAACAAAAGATTCTAACCATATAGCTTGAATAATGGAATATAAAAGAGTATATTTAAAAGGCTTATGTTTCTTACCAACCCCAGAAAGACCAATCAGGAAATGGGATATCAAAATGTTCATCAGTGGTGCAATACCGAAACAATGGCGGTGGCGCCGCATACTCCTCCGATTAACAACAGGCCTGTCCATGCAATACGAACATGAGATCAACATCAGGCACCATTCCGGGGTTACCTTCGAAGTAGCTGCAACAGACCCCAAATCGTAAACATTGCGCGACTCTGCACACAAGCGTAATAAAAATCCACATAAGTCTTCCTCCCACAATCAAAACCCTAAAGCAGCGAATTTCTGGGCTTCCATTAAATTAGAGAAAGATATCCCAGACTGAGCCCATGGCTCGAGATCGCGATGGATCCAACGAAAAAAAGATGGGCATGTCCCGTTTTGATGAGAAAACTGAGATGGGACTTGTGGGGGTGTATCGATGCTGCGGCGTCGACATGTGAGGTAAGAGCATTGTAAGATTTTGGAGGTTCGAGCGTATCTGGTGTCCTCGTTGAAGATCTTGGTGGGAAGAGATGCCATGGCGTGGGCTCTAGGTTGTGACCTGCCACAGTTTTCGTCTGCGAAACGAAGTCGTCCACCTGTTCGATCAAATGCCCCAACGAAACAGTAAGCAATATTTGAATTAAGACTATCCAGAGAGAGAGAGATGGAGTAGGAAAGAGAGAGAGAGAGAGAGAGACCTTAAAGAGTAGAAGAGCAGCTAGAGAGAAGAAAGCCAAGAGAGAGAGGCATGAGAGTATGAAGATGACTGCTGTAGCGTGATTCCTCGACGAAGAGCCCATTCGTTTGCTTTTGCTTGTCGACGCGTTTCGACGCATAGTCTCGCCGACGATTCTCGTCTCTATTTCAACCTGTATCTCTCTCTCTCTCTCTCTCTCTCTGTATCTAATATCTATATCTCTCTCTCTCTCTCTCTCTATATCTGGATTTCCTGTTCACAGCCCAACACGGCAATCGGCAACCACGTGGAACGCTGTTTCCTTTTAGCAAGGAAACTTGATCGTTTCCGTTCCCATCTCCGTCCAAAGCTTGAAAGTCGGGAACTTGGCGCTCTTTTAAGTGGGACCTACTGGATGTGGGATTCTGATTGACGGGATTAAAGCATGATATAACGATACGTCAGATGCTGGGAGTAAAGCCTCACAAAATCTTTGTCGAACTATATTTTTTCAGTCAACAATCATTGTGATCAGATAATCGGAACCGTTAAAAACTAGTTCAGCAACTATACCATCATTCGTGGAATAACCAACCTTTAATATTGACTCGAATCTTTAAACAAGTTGAGCTTAAGTTAAATCTTGTTTGATTTAGGTTAAAACTTGACGGCTCGTTTAGGTTTCGATTGAAAATATTATGTATATAATCTTTTGATAATGTTATTAATATTAATATAAAATAATATTTTTACATTTCTCTATCATAGATTATAGTAATTTTTTATTTACAATAAATAAATTGAAAAGATAATAATAATAATAACAAAATTTAAGAAGATAAAAACATAAAGCTCTTTATTCTCTGACAAACTAACCAAAATCTTATTTTGTATATGAATGTACTAATTTTTATAGTTTCTTGGATTATAATGTATTGATAAATAATTTTAGTAAAGTCACATAAAATTAAATAAAATAATTTTATAAATCAAACTTAAGCAAATCCAACTCAGCTTGGCTTAAATAAAGTTCAACTCACAACTCAAACGAAGCTAGAACTCGATCAATCTTGTTCAAGCCAAAGCTCAAGCCTAAATATTTGAACTCGAATTAAACTCTAGCCGAGCTTGAACATGTTCAATCCAACTTCAAGCTTAGCCACGGCTAGCTCAACTCGAATGCACTCCTAAATATAATGGGCGTACTCTCTATGCATGTTAATTATTGATTGGAAGTATGAGAATAGTGGACAAGTGTTATAGTCTATTTCCCCTATATTATAATGAAATTTTGAGAATTTCCAACTGCATTCTTGTTAGCATTTGAACATGCTATATCACATGGTCAATAATTCGCTCCACAGGCGAGGTGCCAACTATTGGTCTTCGCTCTCACAAAGCTGACCTTCAATTGCCATTCGGGTTAAGTTTTTTTTTTTTCTAAACCCAAGGATAAATGAATAAACCCTATGGTTGAGTGAATCTTAACCACAGTTAAAGAAAGTTAAAATGGAAACACATGCCAAGAAAATGGTGCCAAGACTCCCCTTCTCGCGTCAGCAACCGAGGAGGTGATTATTTTCCATATCACATCATCAATTTTCAATACTGACAAAAGATGGGAGGATAAGAAACTTTTCGTCCACATAAAAGTTGGACTGCACATTGTGCCCGGCCAGCCAGAGACCACCTGGCCCAGCTCTTATTAAAAAGAGGCTGGGCCAAGGTATTTACAGATTTGTTTGGTATTGGGCTCAGTTTTGAGCCCAATATCAAAGATCAATTTGCATTCCGGGTAAATCCAGCACCTGACTTGCTGAAATCTCATTATATTATTGTGCAATTCACATATATAACTATAAAATAAATTATGTAAGATACAAAAAACAGTTTGGGCTTATCAAGTAAGTGCCAACTCAGACCGAGTCCAGAAAAAAAATTGATTGGGCTGAGTTCAGGCGGCCAATGTAGACAGACAAGGCTGGGCTGGAAGTGACTTCAGCCTTGATGTGAAAGCCCTATATGAAACCAAATTCAATTGGTACATTTTATACATGTAATGCACATTCCCAAATACAATCATAACTAACGATAAATGGTGGAATCCCAACTGAAAAATCTATGCTCAAAAATTATTTTCAGGTTGAACCAATGGTTAAATCCACGCTTTTCTTCAATTCGATGCCGCTTCAAGAAAACCACAGCAATGTTGCAAAGTATCAATCAAAAAGACTCTTACAATTGCCTCAAGTGCATCCACAAGGTGAGAGATGGGATCTCCTCCCGGGACTAATTGGCAGTGGTCAACTTAAATATCTTCCTCACCTTCTTCATCTTTCCTCCGACAAATGGGACAAGTACCAGCCTCCTCCGCAATCCTACAAGTTAATATTAATACAGACACCATTGATCCTAAACCCCATTGGTCCTTATTGGGCCAAGATGGTGACAACAAAAGAACAGATAGAAATTACAGTTGATTGCAGTAGCCTAGAAGGAAAACTCAGAGAATTGACATGTGACTAATGGGTTGAAGACAATTTTTCAGCCTACTAAGTCAAGTAGTCAGATGATTCATTATGCTTAGGCATGGCCACCCGGTTTCTAGCTTTTATCTAAATTTAAAATAGTGTAAACATGAATCCCCAACCCATGATAGATCCAAATGCAATTGGCCCAATCTAATCCTGTAGCTATTATAGTCATTTCCGAGTAATGAGTTCTTCAACCTAAATTTATAGAAAGGTAAGGATGGAGTGTGCACCTTGTTCCACATGTAAACAGGCTGCGCAGTGACCACATGGAAGAAAGAAGCAATCTCTTGGAGTATCGAAGCAAATTGCACAAAGACGTCGTGGATTATTATAGTTTTCCCCGTCTTTTAGTGGGTTTCCTTCGAGGGAACTCACTGCAAGCCAGTCTTCAAGATCCTCCTCATCATGTGAGACAGACTCATAAGACGAACCCCAACTTGAGAGATTCGTCAATCTTTGTGTGAAAGCAATGGGGTTTGTTCGGATGTCACCATCCTCGGATTGAATCCAGTTCCTTCTCCACTGGTAGATTGATAATGTTACAGAACTTGAAGGCCAATAAGATTAGTACAGTCTCCCACCTACATGTAGGACAGTAAAAAAAGTCAAAATCCATATAGAAAGGTTTCATCAAAAGATGAAGTTGAAAAATACCTGAGCCAACAAAATATGAGATCCATCGTGGTCCATAACGACAATTTGACATACCAGTCATCACTTGGTGTACCCTGAAAAAATTGTAACAAAACCAAATGAGGAGTGCTAACCCAGAGTCCCAGACACAGATTTCCCAAAGCTCTCACTGTGGGTGAAACACTTGTTGTTATCCCTTCAACAAGTTAAGAAAACAATTTTTTCAAATGAACAATTTATGGTTTCAAACCGGTTCTAAAGGTAAGAAGGAAAGTAGCAATACATGTCACTACCATAGTGAGGGTTTAGAAGTCCGCGTCTAGGGCTAGCATTCTCAAACTAAATTAAGAAAATAGAAGTCTTTATGGATGGGATCTGAAAAGGCATTAATCCAGGAGGGAAGAATGGGAAGAAGATCCATGATCCTCAGGGTTGGTACACACCATTGATGGATCATACTAAGGAGATCTTATATTCTTATCATCAATAGTCTTAGATCAGAGGCTGTCTTATCTGCCTTTGGGGACATCTAGCAGAATATGGAGAAAACTCTACACAAACATTAATAAATTGGAAGGTTAGAATTTAGGAGTGGAGATAATCCATCCAAATCAAGTTTGAACCTAGAAGATCTCACATAGACACGACAAGCTTTGGATCCAAGTCATCCATCTCCCAGATGCGTGCCCAAACATAATTGTTTCCATGTGGCAGAGGCAGGAAGAAATGATTGTTTCCATCCCCCATCATATTCAAGTATTCTTCTTTGGGAATCATTTCCCATTTCAAATCAAAATTAAACAACAAAGACTGTTTATATGGTGGACAGGTGGAGCAGTAAATAATTAATCAGGAAAATGAGAAAATTTAAGCTCACTGGCCAAGATGACAAAAAATTTTGAATTAATTATTAAATCTATAGTACATTAAATTTTAAATGTTTTTTTGTGGATGATTCCTCGGAAATAAACTTCAAGCCAAGAGAATCAGTAAAAAATGAAGACTTACCTTTCTGGACCGGGAGAGGTCAGCACAGCAGCATTGACCCCATTAAAAAAAGCTTCAAACTACATAGACCATGATTTAGGGAACACTGGTAAACGCTTCAGTTGTATTATACAGGAAAGCCCGTATCCTAAGGTTTAACTGCACTGTTTAACATAGATTTCAGCATAAAATAAATAATAGTATAAACATTTAAACTCAGAACCATAACAATTGCCTACTAAACATTTAAGTAATGATACAGAGGCATGCAGAATGGATAGCTTTTGGTGTTGTAAGACTACCAAAAAAAAAGCCATAGGTTTGGGGAGAGAATTATATAAGTGGTTAAAAATCAATAATCAGCTATTACCCAACCAACCATACTTGTGCATTTGATCCATATCTTGTATGGACCGTAGTGGCATAGCCAGAAATAACAGGATAGGATGATTCTAATCATCCAATTGGCTTGTTTGTAAATAGTTACAAAAGTTAAGGAAATATTCCACAAGATAGTTCTTTAGTTGGATTTTTAAGATCGACCAATTGGTGCTTTTATGGATCACCATAGTTCAAAAACCTCGGCGAGTCAATTCAAAACTTGGCCGAGTTACTCGATTCGACTGAGTTCAAGTCGCCTCAAAACTCGAAAGAGACACTATTCAGTGAGTACTTGGGTGGCTCTGTCGAGTCAAGTCGATTTTTTGACTCGACGAGTTTGTATATTTTAAAACCTAAACCTCAAATGTTTACAACCTACTACGGGTTTTGTTAAACCTGGTTTTTAGGTTGTTTGAGGCTGTAAAAAACAGCCCACTTTGGGTTCTTTAACCCAAGTTTTTGAGTTATTGTAGTTGATCTTGAATAAATGTCAAAAAATTGGTAATATGCCTAATTGATATATCTATATTATTCCGAGTTCGACCGTGTCGAGTTTTCTTCGAGTTACTCGAGCCAGCTAACTTTGAGTCGACTTTTTCAGATTTTTGGACCATGGGATCAACCAAATCTCATCAATTGAATGGGGCATCTACACCTATTCAATAGTTTAATGGCACATTATATGATTCACCGCTTATACAGTCCCACGTGATTTCACATCTAGAAATAATATAAATTTGTATTCTCTGTAAAGCAAATACTTGGGACAGCTGAACTGCCCATGAACTTCACAGCCTTCAGTCTTCACCGTTAAGATTTGCATTTCTGATTTATACTGCCATGCTATAATTGATTCACAGTTATCCTTATCACGAGATATATAATGATACTTTCTCCTTGCGAACAGAAATTATATCCATTTACCTCTCTCTCCCTCCTCCCTCTACACTATGGTTTAAATTCAATGGCAAATTAATATAAACTATCCACTATTTGCACTACTTGATATTGAATGAGTAGAAACGCGTGGGGATGATCAAAGCACTTCACTCAAATGTCAATTAAGCCGGCCTAGAAAGTATTAAAATACAGAAATACCCTTTTAAATGACTGAAGCTCTCTAATGGCTTTCAAATGAAGTCAATTATCATAGCCACAGTGGTAGGTTATATAACACCAACTTAATATTAGCTGCTGGATCTGCACATGAAAAAGGTGCACGATTCCATTATTCCCAAATCCAATGACTGGTATTGAGGAGGTATATTAAATATTAACTTGCAACTAGGGATATGACATCACTAGTTTCATATGAAGGAATTGACTGTTCGGTGTTTAGAGTTTTGCATATAAAATTACAAATATCGCCACGAAGTTTCACAGATTATTTGTCAAAATTTTGTAGCTCCTAATGTATCGCTATCCGCTATAACTTCTCATAAATACAATTAGAAAATTTCAAAGTCCAGTCTAAAATTTTAAAATTACTACTGAGTTAAGAACCCTGTAAACCCCAATTCTTTTTTCATTTTTGACTGCTTGATATTGTTCGATTCAGAATCAACAACTCTATGGGATAAACTTACAACATGTGGTGATTCTGCGATGATTCATTCAAAGTTTTGTTATGTTTCAATTTACCTTAGATTGGTCTTCACATGTAAACCCCCCCCCCCCCCCCCCCCACCAAAGAAAAAAATTTGTGAACCATTTTTCAAAAATTTTAAATTAGATACAATTAAACAAAGTAAGCATATGAATAGTAAATATAATAAGATATGTATGTGGTAAACCCTTACATAGTTCTTTCAAAATCACCGTTACATTTTTATATTAAAAAAATTACTTTAAAATGTTTATTCTAATACTTATATTTGCATGTACTGATGTACGTGTATCAAATTACTTACAATAAAGGTTAGGGCGGAATGTTTATGCACTCTAACATGATTGTAGTCAAATAAACTATTGTGATTTTTATACTCATTTTTTTTAATAAAGATGTAATTTGTAAAAAAAATAAAATGATTTTGGAAAAGAAACTAATGGTTTTATTTGTTTCATCAAGAAGTTGTTCAAATCAATGATATTTATTTTCTTAAATTAATGCTTTGTCTGCATAATGAGAAACCTAACTTTATGACATAGATTTCTTGTGTTATATTTATGGTTAAATGGACAAAAATATGGTGTTATGTGATGGATTATCGAAGATCTAGGGATAATTTACTAATGTTTAGATAATTTGTATCCTTTCTCAACTTTAAAAGACATTGTCAAATCCTACAATTTGCAATTCAATTCAAATATACCCACTTACCCAATAACCCTTTACGATTATACGCTTCGATTTGGAATATTTAACAACATTTTTTTTATAGGTAATCCAAGCACGAATATATATATCAGAAAAAAAAAAAATGACGAAGATACAAAGAAAATAGAATGCATAGCTCACGAGGACGTGAGCCGATACACAGACGCTACAAATGACAAAATAAAAACGTGATTTCCCTTGAACTCCGCCTTGTGGACCCTGCATAAAATCAAACTGACTATATCCACATCCAACCCCACCTGCCTCGCAATGCACCAGGCCACCACCATCGAACGGGTCCAAGAGCAAATACGTTGGATGGAAGATGAAGAGTTCCCAAAAACTCTCATATTTCTCTCCTTCCAAAAAGACCATACTATAGCATCCGCAAAACCGACCAGATAGCCATCCTTGAGTCAGTCTCACTTACCACATCCCAACAGGATAAGAAGTTGAGAAGAAAAGAAAAAAAGACCCAATCTACGCCTACTCGAGAAAGAAAGAAACTCCAAATTTCACGAGCTACAGTACAATACAAGAGTAGGTGATCAACCGACTCTTCCGCTCGAAGGCACATAAAACAACGATTTGTCATCCTCCACCCTCTAGATTTCAAGTGATCACAAGTGAGGATCTTATTAAAGGCCGCATTCTATAGAAAGAAATATACTTTTGATGGAATACCTGGATTCCACACAGTCCTATGAAGAAAAAAGGCGGGTAAAATAGGCCTAAGAGACTGAACTATAGATCTCACAGAAAACCGACCCTTGTTGCCTATAGACCAAACTCTGCAGTCCCACCCCTAGGAAACCAAAGAGTACGACCCCAGCCGCTCTAAAAGACTACTAAACTCAATGACTTCCAGTCATTCAACCCTCTTCTCAGTCTAGGACACCAAACAACCCCCTCAACACCCCTATCATTATACTATCCTACTGATGCATCCCTATCAATGGCTATACGGAATATGGTAGCAAAATCGTCCTGCAATTTCGTGGCGCCACACCATATATTTTTCCAAAACCTGACCTTGGCTCCCCCCCCTCCCAAACTCTAAATGCAAAGAAGGAGACGACAAATTGCGCAACTGACATAATGCCCTTCCACAAACCCACCCCATGGGCCCTCCTAACCTCCTTCGGAATCCAACACGAATGGGCCCCATATTTGGCCACAATCACTGACCGCCACAGACTCTTTCTTTCCTCCCCGAAACGCCAAATCAATTCCCCAGCAGAGCTTTGTTTACTAACGACAAAGGCTTCAGATTTAGACCACCCTCACCCTTGGGACGACAAATGCGATCCCATTGACTAGGATAACGAAGGTGGACATAAAGTAGGTGGGCAAACTGCACAAAGTACTCTGAATCAGTGTTAACTTCCCCCCTTTTGATAAAAAAGATGATTGCCACCCGGACAAACGTTTTGCAAATCTTTCCAAGACCGGAGCCCAAATTGCCTTGGATTTAAAACTAGCTCCGAGAGGCATTCCCAAGTACATCGATGGGAGTGTCCCTACCCTACAACCCAAGCCTTCCGCTAGAAAGGTCACTCCCACTACCTCCCCAACCCCTATTATTTCCGACTTCGACATTTTGACACGCAACCCTGACACGGCTTCAAGGAAAGAAGTAGGCTCCTAATCGAAACTAGGTTCTGACAAGATGCTCTACAGAAAATGAGGGTATCATCTGCAAACTGGAGATGAGAAATACGCAGACCATCGCAGCCCAAGGAGAAACCTTCGAACACCGGCCCATCAGTGCGGGACAACATTCTACTCAAAGCTTCTGATACAATGATGAAGAGGAATGGGGAAAGGAAATCCCCTTGCCTCAAACCCCTAGAGTTTTGAAAGAAACCTATCGGGCTTCCATTATTTAACAACATTGATGACGACTTCAAGCTGACTCGTAACTCTGTTGTATTTGACTTTTTAATTTGTTGATTGTATGAATTGAGTTTATTTACTTGTATCGTATGACTATTTAATATTGCAAACAATTTATGAAAGTAATTTGGATGTTAGAATATCATATATGCCCGTCAGTAAATAGTTTTCCCCATAAATTGCCTACTAGTTGTCTATGATTGTTTTGAATTATCTTTAAGTGTGGAATCATGTCTCTTTTGCCTTTTCCTGCAATATTATTGTAAAATTTCAGGTTTTCATAATTTAGTGTGAAATCTACCTTTAAATCCTTGTGAATGCTAAAGAATGTGAAGTACCAAAAAGATTTCCCTTGTGTGTTTTAAGTTTTAACTAACTTGGGAAACTTTAGGTGGTCCACTATAATCTCTCATTGAATGACTGGGATAACCCTCAGATCCTCTACTGAGCATAAAACATCACAAAGGCCAATTCTGACAAAGCTAGATCTACAAAAGAACCATCCAAATGTGCCCATAGGCCATAATAAGAAACTAATGGCTACAGAGAACTGCCTATATTTTTTACTCGAGTTTTGGCCACTTTCTAATTTCTCATAAATTGACAAGCACAACCCCAAAACTTCTAAACTATGTGGAACATTAACAAACATCCAAACTTTCCCTATTCTGATCAGCAAAGGAACCAATTGACCTTACTAATGACTGAAATGATAAAAAGGAAACTCCCTCTATGCACATCTTACCTGCTAGTCATTGATGTCTTCAAGTTCTTAATCAGATCGGTGTTTCATAATGTAACATAATACAAAATTCTCGTGACATACTACGATATTACTAAACTACAAACCCAAAGAACAAGAATGATCCACTCAACAAAATCCAGTAGGACAGAGTAAGCATTTGACAATTACCTCCACCTCCTCCAAGTTCAAGTTACTCAATGCAACATAGTAGCTAGATGACTTGTAAATTTCCTGTTGGATCGTACCTTTTCCTGTGAAGGTATAGTTGTTGACGTTAGTATAGCCTTTCACCAAAAGAAAAACACAGAATTTTCCATTTTCAATCTTACCGTGAATGATATTCCATGATAAGGTGGTATTAGGATATAATGGGTCTTCAATCCATTCAACAAGGCTTTCTCTATCTGCAGGGTCAGACCAAAATTGAGAGAACAGACACAAACAGAATACAATTTGATTAAGACATACTTATAGAAATACAGAACGGATCTCCAGCAGCCTATATATTTAACCATATAGAGGTAAAACATAATAATTGTCGCAAGCAAGCCAGAAGCACATTAATGCCACCATGGAATACTACTAATGGAAATGTTCGAAATTATTTAAGACAGAAGCACAGGTGATAGTAATTACAATAACAAGAGCAGAAATTCTGGGTCCTACTTCAAATCACATGTGTGTATTCTGAGGGGTCTGCTTAAGCTCATGCTTCGCCGTTCCTCAACAGGGGAACTTGTAAGCTTCCTAATGAGGCCATTTGAAATTCAATTTGATCAACAACTTCTGACTCTTTGAGAACCAAAACACCTCTCCAAATGACAATGAAACATCCATATTCCAAGGTAGCAGCATAACATGAATGCATAATTAGGTAAAGCCAGAAATTTAAACTATGACCCTTCATAGGTTCAATAAATAATACAAAAAAATGAGAAACAAAGGTTCCAACAAGTAACTAGTACACTCAGCAGTAGATGTCAATAGCATCAAGCTATCCCTCTACTGTCAGGTAAGACTTTAGCTGCACGATGAAGAAGAGAAGTGGTTTTCTATTTGGGAGTAGGAGGCAGCCAATGCTTCTTCGAAAATAAGGAAGCATCATAACAGCTAAGAAGCGTTATTGTGATATTATATCATGAATTAAAGAAATGTGATTATAGTTGTTGAAGTTTAACTTGTTTACTTGTGTATCACACAAACTTAAATTTATAACCAAATATAAAATCTATAAAACAATAAGTGCTACAATACATAATTGCTGGGTAAAATACTGGAATAGCCAGATACATAGTAGCCATAGTAATGAGAGGAAGAAGAGGTATGGAAATTGGAAGTGTAAACGGGAACATGAGAAAGATTCCAAATTAGGTGCGGCACCTTTAGAATCATATTTCCCACTAAAAGAAGTTATTAAATTATATTTTTACGAAAATTCAGGAAAAGAAAAGGAGAAAAAATCGATTATCAAAATCACATAAATATATAGACTTGGACGTGCCAACGCTCCATTGTCCTCCCTGATGCTTATTGATCATAGATTGAAACATATCCAAATAGTGTGTTTAACTTTTAACCAACATAAAGATTGATACTTTCTTTCTTAGCTTTAGACAAGTTGTTTCATCCTCCGTGTGCTTGATTTCTTGCACATTTAAAAAAATGGAAAACACTTATACTCAAATTGCAAGTTCAGTGTCAAGCATTGTCAAGGGAACCATAATTTTGTACAACTTTAGATTATGCAAACTGTTACAGATTTTGTAGACTTGAAAATCCAAAATGTGTGCTGCTATATGGAAGCAGATAAGAGATGAAAAAATAACACCCCCAAAATTTTCTGCTTGGGAAGTTTGAATTTACCTTGGGCAATTACAAGGGATATAGGCGAGGAGCTCTGGGATTTCACACTGTATGAGATCTCCAATTGAGACCCCTCATTCAGAAAATATATCCATTCCTGGAGCAGAATAAGGAATTTAATTTGACTTGATCAACCACAACATCTAAAAGTTCAAGTAAAGGTACACTCAGCACACGTTGGTGACTCTGAAGAACAAAAGAGGGAGAGCAATGAAATAAACAGATTTAACTAAATAAAAAAGCGATTGGTGGGAAAAGGTCTTCTTGCCTTGTGAACATTGGCTGGTACAGATGCATTATGACTTTCGGACCAAGTTGTCTCAACATTAAGAGGAGGAGTTCCATAAAATCCATATAGAATTGGCCCGGTTTTAGACTCGCCGACTTCTTGCACCTGGTATAAACCAAACCAAATTAACACACACACAACAACCCCAACAAGAACTAGAAATTCAGGTGAGAAGAATATGAAATGCGGCATATCACCTTGATATACTGCACAAGTAAAGAATTAGCTTGTAAGAGACGGGAACAATTTGGACCCAGCTGTAAATTCACAGATCCGTAAAAGCCCATGATAAGAGTCATGGATGCTGCTGGTGAGGAATATCAGAAATTCACAACCAAATTAAACAATTTCCATGAAAAATCCCAAATAACAAAAAAAGACAGCATAAAAATTCAAAATTTCATGAGGAATATCGCGAACAAATCAATGGTAGAGAGACGAACCAAAGAACCAAAACGTGACGAGCACGACGAGGCATGACCAGGCATCATCTCTTATCCCGGACGACGGAATGTCCGAAATTGAGATGTTTACATGGTAAGAAACGCTGGTCTGTTGCTGCTCATGTTCTTGATGTTGAACATGCTCCTCTTCCTGGACATGCGAAGACGATGGTAACGAAGAAGAGGAGGAGGATGTAGCAGCACCTGAAGGGCCTCCATTGTTGGAAGTCGATGAAGAAGAAGCCGATTCAGGTGAAATGTGAGCTGGTTCTTCCATCCTGCAAACCAAAGCGAGAGAAGGAGATAGAATTCAAGAGAGAATGAGCAAAACAGAGAGGATTGAAGAGATTAACCCAAACCCTAACCCTAATCGAAGGATACCTTGGAGTTTTTGTTGTGAAGTGGCCATGGCATTGCAAAGGAGGAGGATGAGAAGCTGAGACACACCAAGCAGTCCTTCTTCTGCGTCGGAATGGTAGTTGGGGTAAGCAACGGTTAGTTGGGTCTTTCTCTCTTTCTTCTTTCCTGTATGGCTTCGCCAGAGACAATCCAAAGCCAATGTATTATGGTCTGTCCTCTCTCCCTCTCTTTAAAAATTTAAATTTAAAATAATAAGTTTAAAATTTTAAAATATTGCAAATAGTCTGTTCACGTCGAAGCGACGATTTTGTGGATGCCCAAGCTTATGAGACCTCTTAGGGCCGAGACCGCCGAAACCGTGCTCTAAGAGCATTCGATTTCACGTGGGGCTACCATGTGAAATGGGCTCACCTGAAATCTCATGCGCGCTCTTCGAATAAGGTCTATGTGATCTCGACCTGAGGATAGGAAAGTCCAAAATATATCCCATTTTTTAATATTTATTTTTAGTTGGTGCAAAACATGCACCCTAATAATACACTAATATTACAATTCACGGAAAAAAAACACACACACACCAAAAAGCCTTTCTCTTCCGTAAGCCTCTGTAAACCATTTCCTACTTTCTCCCTAAACCTTCTACTACGAGTTCACTCCCAAATCTCCATTCACATTCAATGATCTTTTGACCTTATATTATGTTTGGTTGTTGAGAAAATATGTGAAAACATAGAAAAGAAAAAAAAATTCTAGATTTGTAATATGTTTTTTAGTTATGTTTTACCTAATTTTCTTTTCTTTTCCATGTTTTCACTTATTTTCTAAGCAACCAAACATAGGGTTAGTGAACGCTTGATTAGAAGTTATTTCAGCGTCAAGGTAAGAAAATTTCAAGCGATCTTCCAACATGTCATGAGGGTTAAGGTTTTGGTTGGTCCAAACATCAAATAAGGTCGAACAGTTTGAATCAAACACCATTTGTGACGATGGTGATTGTAGTTTTTTGAAGTACACTTGAGTTTTATGAATAAAAATTAGGGCTAGGGTTTTAGCAAGACTTCAATTGAGAGCCATTGGTTTTAGGAGATTAAGAAGGCGGGGAGGAGATCACTCACACCTACAACCACGTATATATACTGCCAATCACCAAGCTACGTATATGAAAGATAGACGAGTTGCATAGTTTTTTTTTTTGTTTTGTGAGTGGGCAAGAAGGTTGAGAGATAAAAGGCTTTTTAGTCATTTGATTTTCTTTTTGGTGTTTAATTAGAAGTTTATCTCTTATTTGTGTGTATCAGTAAATAGTGCGGTGCGTAGCACCATCCTTATTTTTATACACCCAAACCAGTTTTTCAAGACATAATTGCCAATATTCTCATTCTATTAAAACAAAAGAATGTGAAAAGAGGTCTTACCAAACCTACTTCTTCTTTCTCATTCTCTCCCCATTTTTAAGAGATACAGATATCTCAAGTATATAGTTCCACAACAAGAGTTAGATGTGTACTTCCAATGACCTCACCAGAACGGGGCTATGTAAGGGATAAAATTCGTAAAAACTAATTAACCTTGGGGAACGAGCTAGCTTTTGTTGTTTTGTGCATGAAAGTGACACGTGGACATGTGTTTGAGGCACGTGCTTAAAATAAAAAGATAAACATTGTATGATGCATAGCGTTCGCGTTGTATAAATTACGACGTATCTGTAGTCTTGCGAACAACGTTTTCGTTGTGATTTTGACAACGTGTTCGTTGTCATATACACAACGTAAACGTTGTATTCTCGACAACGTTTTCGTTGTTAAATGCATAACGAGTCCGTTGTAACTCAGATAAAAATGTCCAGGTCCTATTTTAAGACATATACAACGTACCCGAGCTCGAGTCAACAACGAGACCGACTCGCATGAGGAAATGATCAGGAGGCGATTGGTTATTCTGACAAGTGGGCCGAAAGTATTGTCTTGACATTTAATGCAAGTCACTTTCTATGTGCTGTCAAACTCAACCGACTGAACTAATGGTAGGCTTTCACGTGTGATGCAACAGGTGGCAGATTTTACTGACATATTTGGTAATGAGTGCAGGGCACGTGGTATGGTCATCGATGGCCATACCAAAGTTAACCTATAAATACCCCAAGAATTTCAGTGTTAAAGGGATCGAAGAACGCATATATTTTTGAGTGATATTGTGTGTCTTACTGTTCATCATCTTCTCCATCTACTTACTTTATCATCGGAGTACAGGTCAGGGTATCACACCCTTCAACTTTTACCTTCCACCAGTTAACCAGAGGCGAACAGTTGCAGCTGACGCGTGTCATTTCCGGTATTTTTTCACCTTCAGGCTACATATTGCCATACATCTCCAATGGCCCACCAAAATGATGGCTTTCATTGTGTCGTAAATCTCCAAGTGCATGCCCCCAGTATTGTGTAATTCTCATGATTAAACCCAAATCACCAATAAAGTCCTACAAACATGAACATCTCATGATTAAACCCAAATCACCAATGATTAAACCCAAATCACCAATAAAGTCCTACAAACATGATCTTCCTGCAAAAATCCAGCAGCCTATCCTTTAAACTCGCGTTGGTCATTAAGTAGGCATTGCTTTGCATCCATGGGTGGAGCCAAGAGAATCTTGCAGGGGTTAACAAGGGGGATCTGGGGCGTAGCCCCCCCTTTTTTTTTTTGGGTCAAGTTCATGGGTTATCACATCATTTTGTGTCTGTATATAAAGAAAATATTTTTCTCAGAAATTTAGGGAAGGCTAGAGCCTCCGGCTCCGCCCCTATTAACACTATAGATATTTTTTTCTCCAAAATTTCAGGGGGGGCTTTAGCCCCCCTGGCCCCATGTGGCTCCGCCCCTGTTTGCATCAGTGCCTAGCAGAATAGGTGAATAATCCAAGCGATGCAGAAATAAAAAGGGCAGTTGCTCCCGCACCATTCACTGAATCTATATTTCTGGCTAACCACTTAACATACCCATCTTTCTCTATTGAACATGCAAAGAGGCTAAGCGAAGTTAAAGCCAGTGGATAATACAACAATGTCTCTTCAGTAATATTTATGAAATACTTTGACTAAATTGACACTTGACTTTTGATAGGATTAAACGGAAGCTCGAGATTTCTAATTTGATACCGGGATAGTCAAATACCCACTATCCAATTGATCCAAAACAATTGCTAGGCAGCTATTGACATTACAGAATGATCCGAACCATCCAAACTGTGGATGTCCTTCTGGACCTTTTTACAATTTTTTTAATCCCCCAAAAAAGTGTAGATTATTTTGCTAAATTCATTGAACTGACTCAACTTTTTTAATTGAGGAGATCTACTAATTACAACTCATTGAGATTTCAGATCCACTCCAGATTTCTCTATCCTGAAAGAAGGAAAATAATAAAACATAAAGAAAAGAACCCACCACAACATTTCCTTACAATAACATCGCCTCCTGAACTTTTTTGATACAGGATATAAAATTACGGTGAGGAATGGAGATAGAATGAAGAAGAAGAAGAAGTGGATTTGGTAATACTTTTCACATTCTTTTGTTTTAATAGAATTGCAATTATGTCTTGAAAAAATGGATTGGGTGTATAAAAATAGATATTTGAAAAGGAGGTGTATTTTAGGTCCCCAATAATTTGGGTGTATTCAGGAAAAAAACCCATTAAATTTCAACACAATGGGAAATAAAAATTGAAATCAAGTTTATTGTCCTGTGTCACTTTTCAATTGGGTGGTCAATTTCCAAGCAAACCTACAATCGTTTTTCAATGGGATGGGATTTAGTCTGCCCCTCACCCGACCAAAACCGTCTAACACTCATCCCACAAGTCAACACGTGTCCCTTTTGATACTCATTAACGGTGGTTCGGATTTACTAATCCTTAGGATTCAACCATGCAACCTTGTTTTTTAGAAAAAAAATATCATAAAAAATTTAAAATTTATTCAGTAGGGTTCAAAGGGTAGTTGAAGAGGCTCTGCCAGTGGGCTAGATGGTTTTGGTCTGGCGAGGGACAGACCAATTCCAATCCCATTTTCAACACGCCTCCTAGTTGCAAATTGCAATAGTGGTAGAAGTGTGTATCCTTATTGGGTGACCCTGCTGGTTCCACTATAGGTGTCAACGAATGCCAATATTATTGGATTGGATTCGTATCCAAATTTATTGACTCAAATAATAATTGAATTGGTATGCGGTGGAGTGAATTCAAATATTGATTTTATTATTTCATTATGTATATAAGTGGATGCGAATTTAGATATTGATATATCTGATTCGTATATAAAATGTTGCTATATATAAATAATATATGCATTTATAAATTAAAATAACCTTATAATAAATATATATTTTTCACATAATTTAAGACATTAAATTATTATTTTACATATGTATGGAGATAAAATATTATTTTGCTTGTAAAAATTATATTTTGTCTATCTTTTAGTATTTTTAAAAAGTAATCGAATAATCTGAATATTATAAAATTTTGAATATTTTAATCAAAGTCGGATACAAATATCATATATCATTATTCTTCAATATTTATTCAAATTCAGATAGTCAATAATTTACTCTGATACAAATTCGGATATATCACTGTCTGATTCAATTTCGCTCCTTTGACAGCTTTAGATTCCACGCCCATTAATGTGGCAGTTGAGATGACTACTTGTATACCCAACTTCAAATGATATGCATCTAATAACATATACGTGTGTGTTTGCTTGGGTGGTGTGAGTATTCCCTTGTCTTTGCCTTCATTGCCTTGTGGTATGATTGAATTTACCAAAAAAATAAAATAACATATACCAAGACCACTAACCAAGAGAGTAGAGGACCTACAAAATAAAAAAGTTAGTACATCACTATCCGTTCAGGAGTCAGTAGGTTAAAGCTAGCATTTTAAGCTTGGCCAAATGGGGTTGTATCAATCTTCACACCACAACTGATAAAAATAAATCTTAGATCCACCCATATGTGAATACATACACTGCCATGGGCATAAGCTAAAAACACCCTAACTTACAAAATTATCACCAAAAAAGCATTTTTTCATGTCTTTGCTTGAAAATTAAACTGAAAATTAATTTATACTACCATAAATCAAAAGATTACTAGCCTAATGTCATAATCTTAAAAAATACCATATACTCCCTAAGCAAGTGGGCCAAGTAGCCCACATGTCACTTTTGCAACTGATTAAAATATTAACTTTCATAATTGGTTACAATAACAATACTTGTTTTTCCACATGTGAGAGAATGAGGCTCTTACTCTTCATATTTCTTTTCTATTTTGGTGGTGCCAATGGAGTGACAAATTAAAATTGATGTTGCTGACCCTAAATATGAGTGGGATTACAATCCTTCATTCATTTTTTTATTTTTTGTTAAAAAATTAAAATCCTTGTTACTAAGATCAAACATTTGAATAATCACACCCCACTAAAAAAAGTACCGATTTACTAAAGTTTCATTCCCCAAAATCGATCGAAGGACCTCCTCGTAGTGAGGAGACACTTCCACCTTTCTATCTAGAGTGCATACGTCAAAAAGGTTATTTCCATTGGTATTATTGGTAGTGTTTGTATCCCTCATTTGAATGGTTCAAGATCCATTCCCACACCACGAGTTGGCATGGGTTGAAAAGCCCACCCCACAGTTTAACCAATCTTTCATGGTTAACTTCTAACGACTAATCAATGAACAAATACTAACACTACTTGCGACCTAATAGTATTTGACACATGTGGCCTGTGGGGGTCCAAACCTAATCTAGCACCATTGATGCAAGTGCTTGATCTGTTGGTTGTTACACTCCCCTCATTCCTCGACCCGCAAAGATGCTCCGATGCTTAACTTAAAACTTTCATCATTCAGGTGATTTCCAGGAAGAAGAACTTGATCCCCTATGTGTGTGATCTCAAACTCTTTTATAGCTTAGAAGAAAGGTCTCCTCACTAGCTAACGTCATTTGTCTCCACTTACTTTATCAATTGGGTTGGTTTATTGTTGGTTTGACTTCTATATGGAATTGTAGACTGGTTATACACTCATGCCTACATGGCAAAGGGTTTAGATCTCGTGCCAATTAGGGTTAGGTGGTTACCCATATTTCTTGGTTGTATGGACAGTACCTTGATGCGACATGACATAATACCTCTGACTATAGGTTGGGTGACTGACTACATGCGAGGTGATGATATTGTTGCTCAGGTCGAGTGATGATACTGATCCAAGGATTTTAGTTTGGACTAATATGCCTAAGCACAAGGTCATGTCGGGTAGGCCTAACTCTACTCAAGTCAGGGATTCAATTGAGCAGTGCTAGAAGGTTGGGTTCTCAAGCTCGTGGTCAGCTCGGTATCTCCAAAATGGCAAACAAAACATCAATTGTTGTCACCTGCTCTACACGTGTATAAATTGACTTTTGCAATAGTGAACAGTTTGTAGTCAAGATTAGAGCTTGTAATCAAGCTTGGGATGAGGCCCAATTACACAAATTTGCTCAAGTGTTGGTAGATCAGATGTGAAGTCCTACTATCATAATTTTTTGCTCTTACACGAGAAAAAAAGAAGAAGTTAGAGACATGCACAAGAGAAACACATGGTGGAATGGATTTCCCAAAATTATACCTAAATTATTAAATCAGTTCTAACATAAAAGGCTTACGCAAAGCGCATTATTGGTGATCCAAAGATAATTAAGAGATAAAGTGGGCCTTGCATAGAGGGATTGGCCATAGTCCTTTTGGGAGGGGGTATGAGGTAAATGAGTTGGTGACGAGGTTGAGTGTGCTAAAAGAGGATAACAACCCCATTGAAAGTTATTTGGGGTGTCTTCAATGACATTAATAACAAATTAGCCAAAGATTTCATCACTTTATTTATTAGATGCCGTTTAGAGAAGAGAATAAGGCAATTGGTACATTAGCAAATTTAAGATAGGAAATGCGGACAAAAAATAACTAAAGATTGTGATGGAAGACTATACACATTGAATGACTTTGTGGGACTTCATCTTTTTAGTTTGTCTTATAAAGTGGGTCCCACTTAAGACATTCCAACCACAAATTTATTTACTAATCGTGTAGAATAAAATGCATCACTTAATTTGCTGGTAAGGTTGGTAATGTTAAGTGACATTTGCTTGCCATATCATTGTGGAATATATTTTGAGATTAATCGGTCCAACACCTCATCATCCACCCATTTAATTTCACATTAGTTTGTTTAGATGGTTTGAAAGTGAGAGTAGAAATTTCCAATAAAGGTTTACAATTAATGGTAAAATCATTTTTTTTGTAGAGACACACGGTTAGGCCGCAACCCTAGTTAGTAGTTAGTATCTATTCTAAGTTAATGAGGGGGTGGAGAGCACACTCTCACCCTCGCGGGAATGGATCCACGAACCTCCCTCCTAAGGATACACCTACCACTAGGCTATTCCTAGGGTGTGTATGGTAAAATCATTGGACAATTCCTTTTTTGGGGGATACATGTCACAATTGCTGATTAATTTGGTTAATATTTGTTATAGTTAATGAGTGGACACATCAATAGTCATAGTCATTCAAAAATACTACGTCATTGGTCATTCGGGTGTGGGTAGGACTGTCATGGATCGGATCAGGATATGGACCTGATTAGACGGATCCAGACCCTATTAATGATCAGCCATATCGGATATGGATCATCAATGTTAAATCCAATTATTGAATCGGATCCAGAAATAGGGTGCAGGATATTATCTGATTCTATTATACTCTATTATATATATATATATATATATATATATATATACACACACACACACACACACATATATATACTAGTAAAAGTTTACGTGCCTTGCACGTATACTTTTTTCATTATTAAAATATCATTTAAAAAATATATAATGTTTAATATATTTTCATTAAACGTCACATTACTTTCTTTATATTAAATAATTTTTTTAATATAATATTATATAAATATAATTGAGTAATTAAATTTAATATGATAAAAGATTATTTACTGGTCCCACTTATAAATGTATGAAAAGCAAGGAATCATGAGTAATAATCTTCTACTAATAAAAAACAATAATATTATAATTAAATATTTTGACATTATAATTATTTTTCAAGGTTAGAATATTGGTGCTTTTGACTTCAAATATATAAAAATATAAATAGAGAGTATTTATCATTAAAAACAACAAAATATAAATTTAATACGGAATAGTGGGTCTCATAAGTACCACCTTAGATTAATATAACTCTCTATTAATAGAGTCATTTTCCATGAAAATAGCAAAATAGAGATTTATTTACAATTTTTTTATCATAGTTTTTTCCTCTTTTCATTACCATTGTTACAGAGGAGGGATAAATATATACTATCAATTAGGTTTGAAGGTATTGAACAATACTTAGAAACATACATAATCCGATAGAATAAGTGAAATAAAATCAAATAGAATATCGAATTCATGTTGTCAAAAATTACCTTCAACTGACCAGGGACACAGACACGAGAACATATCCATCATGATGCTGGACACCTCTGTCATCCACCACTTCACCCCGTGTTCAAATAAAAATATTATTACTCAGTTTCCGAAATATTACAACGATAAGACTGAACAAAAGGATAACTATTAGCCAAATTGAAACACAAAAACATGACATCCTTCTGCATCAATAATTGACCAATATGTAACTTCGAAAGAATTGTATAAAAACACACTTTTGCAAGTTCCAAGAATCTTCATAACAAAACAAAAATAAGCCCACTATATTCTTACTTAACCTCCTTTCACTTTTCAACTATCCCTAGTTTAGTAGAAGTTGATAATATTACCTTAACATCAAAACAAAAAAACTGCATATACATATAGGTGTTGCAACAATAATAATTCATGGTTGTCTTATTTTCTTATTGCTCCCCGGGTACCAATCAGGAATTTATACGGTCCTTCTCGTAAGGGTCGATCAATCGAGGTGTGAAGATTATAGGAATATACTATTCATGGTTGTCGACCCTAAAATATGGTAGAGTCATAAACCAACTCTCCTTTCCAAGAGACTCTCTTTCTATAGAAATAAAATTATTTCATAAGATATCGTAGAGTCCTAAACCAACTCTCTGTTAGGATTCTTCCCTAATATGGTAGAGTCCTAAACCAAGTCTCTTTTAATAATGGATCCTACATAATATTAAATAATGACTTATTAAAGTTTGGTTATATATATTATAAGTTATGTATAAAATAAATTAAG
The DNA here is from genome assembly GCA_015143295.1 of Tetracentron sinense. Classification (NCBI taxonomy): domain Eukaryota; kingdom Viridiplantae; phylum Streptophyta; class Magnoliopsida; order Trochodendrales; family Trochodendraceae; genus Tetracentron; species Tetracentron sinense. The sequence goes on along the minus strand of JABCRI010000658.1, from coordinate 202,675 downwards.
TTAAATGGTATTTACATCCAAGTAAAAATTTGCATACTCTTTGTACTTTTATTAGTAGAATGATATATATATATATATATATATATATATATATATATATATATATATATATAGACTTGGAGGGAATAGATATAAAAGTAAAGGTTAGATATGTAATTTAGTATTACATTTAAAACCCTAACTTGTAATTATGTAAACAGTAACCCTTTCTCTAATCGGACTGAGATTAGGTCCGAGTCTTTAAAATAATTGGATTCAAATTCAAATTAAGTAAGTTGGGATTCGACGGGTTTCGGATCGAATTCAGATATAGGCTGATTCGATCCGAATCCGACCCGTTGGCAACCCTAGGTGTGAGTACGCCAAGAATTTCGAAATGAAGTTTATAGTAAATATTATAATTAGAGATACATTTGAGCCAAGCTAGGCCAAACTCTATCTCAGCTCAAGTTGGAAAAGCTCAACTCAAATATAATAGCGTGGCTCAAGCTCAAGCCAAACTTGGCTTGATTTATTAAAAATCAATTTTTACATAATAGTAATATTTTATTTATATATATAAAAAACAATAATATTATATATATATATATATATATATATATATATATATAATATTATTTTATATAATTTTTGAGCTGAGCTGAGCCAAATCAAACATGCCTTGGCTTGAACACATTTCAAGCTCGAAAAAATTACTTGGCTCAGTTTGATCCAGCTAAAATTTTAAGCTTGAACTCAGCTCGGCTTGGATACACCCCTATAAATGTCATATGAATTTTAATTAGGACTGTTAGAAGGTCTGACCGGGCTCACTTCAACTCATTTGTTAATTGGTTGGGCCATTAAATCAGGCCAGAGCTCAATCGAGTTGTTAATCCAACCGAGTCTGCCAGTCCAACAAAATTTTTAATAGGTCCAACCTTGGCTCAACTTCTATTTGGGGCTTGGGCTAGTTTTGGGCTTGTGCAGGTTTTGCCCATCGAGAACAAGCCAGCTTAGGTGCGTCTTTTTTTTTGGTTCAAAGATATATCCATTCATTGATAGAGGAACCAGTCCTCGGCAAGATACACATTACTAATGGTGAACCATTCCGATTGATTCTAATATCAGTAGAAAACTCATCCACGGCACGAAGCTCCCAAATACTCCAAACCAAGCCCTCCTGAGCTATTACATAGACATCCGAATTAGCTTCTCGGGGAACAAAAGAAAAAACCACACCATTGTCAATAGCGGCCATTAACTTGATATCCTCCATAAGCATGCCAACTTCCCAATGTGGGAGAGGACCCCCAGAGGTGCTTCTTCAAAAGCTGGAAAATAAAGAAGAGGTGTTAAATACCAGGGAGAAGGTTTAGTTTTTTTTTTTTAATATAAAAAAATCTGGTACAATGCAACATTTATCTAAATCTAAAGTTAGTAGGTTAGAAAATTAGTGAGCATATCAACAGCCTCGACTCAAGGGACTCAAAGGAGTCCAGAATGAGCGATAAGAGGAAAAGTAAATATGTTAGATGTGCTAACTTGCTCACCATAATAACATATAGTAAATATCAACAACCGCACTATATGTTATTTGTCTTTTATCTCTATAAGAGGTGATCAAGTTTTCTTTCTGATTAACATAAAACTTAATTCATTCATAAAACAACAATATAATCTCAATAAATTAACTTATAATTTCATTCATTCAGTCTGAATCATCTTTACTACGCCTGAATTTTCCAAAATTCCTAAACTACCCTTGTATAAAACAAAACTTTAATTTAATGTTTTTGTTAATTCCCAAACTACCCTCATCTAATCTATTTTAAGAATAGAATCACAGTCAATCGCGATTGAACTCGGGAGAGTTCAATCGCACCTGCGGGTTAACACGTGTCCCTTTTAACTCCTATTAATTGTGGTTAACTCCTTCCCCTCGCTCTTATATGCATCGCACGCGCCACCCGCTAGTAAGAATAAACTAAATTAAGACTTGGAGATATACGTGAAATTACCAATTACTCTTGGCATAATCAATAGAAAGATAGGATAAGAGTCTTTACCCATACCTTTCTATTTACATATGGGTAAAGATTCTATTACTCATTCGTTACCTATTTATCAACGATTAACCATTGACACATCTACTCATTAGGAGGCTATGAATTTAATTGGAAAAATATTTATGTTTTATCTTAGTAAACTTTTAGGGTATGTTCGTTTGGCAATCATGTAGATGAGAAAAAGAAAATAATATTTTATTTTAAAATAACCATCAAAAGGTGAAAAAAGTTTTGGGAGAAAAGGAGTGTGTTGTCATTGAGAAAGTGCAAGAAAAGAAAAGTTAGAATTCTTACGCATCGAACCCTACATGTCGTAGAGAAGTCAACTCAGTGGCTTATTGACTAACTTCTCATGCCCTACAGTCTCTCGTCGAGCTCAACTCTCAATGTATATTCCCATAAATAGGCTATACGATCCAAGTTCATACAAAGATGGAGAATTGTCCCATCATTCTACTTTAATGTCTTCTTAATCTGCTTCCACTTGTTGATAATCATATTTCTGTTTGAAAAAAAGAAAGAAAGCAGGTAGGTCCTATGGTTCCTACCAATGTAGACGTGCTTGCGCCAATATATATATGTGTGTGCACGCGTGCATGTATGCTTTGATAGTTTTTGAAAATTAATTAATACAATTATGTCATTTTAATTTTTTTAACTGTAAGAAATAATTGATAAATTAAATCACCTATTATTCAAGTGCACAGTCATAATAAGAGTAGTGATAGGAGGACCCATGGATCCCATTTACTAACCTAAGACATCCACTATGATGAGCATTTAAGGGGGAGACATCCACCAATAAGTGGATGCTTTAAATTAACAAATGGGATACATGAGTCCGTTAACTATTTCCCTTATAGTAAATAAAATGACTATTGTTGATATATTAAATGTATTCTCCCAAATTCAATTACAAGACCATCAATAATTAATAAACGTTAATCAAGTTCTTTAAGCATATGAAACCGTGATCTCAATAAATTTAAAACCTCGCTCTTTATAATTCATAAATCGCAGCGCTTCCAAACACTATCAAACCGTGAGAGCGAGATTCCGAAGCAAGTGCGTCCAAATGTTACTGGGTAGCATTCCCTTTTATATAGACCTTTGATCGCCTGCAGACGGCTGTAACGGACTTGCATTCGAAGACAGTAGCCCGTTCTTATATAACGGACCCGGACTCCAGAAATTCAGTTACTAGGGGTCGGCGATCTGAGCGAGAAAGAAGATGGCCACAACCAGGTTGCTTTCAGTCGCTCTTCTTTGGGTTCTTGTCCTGTTTGGAACCCTAGCTCTCATTCAGGTAATCCACCTATATTCTTTTCAGCTTCTTCTTTTCTTTCCTTTCCGATTCGATCACATCTTTAGGGTTTGTTACAGTTAGGGTTTTACAGAGCAGAACCATCTCCCTAGCGCAAATTGCTGTAAAAACTCTCTTATCTAGGGTTTTCAAGAGTCAATCCATGTACATAATATTTTTTTTTGTCTTTTTTCTTGCAGATCTCGCTGAAATTCTTTGTTTTCTCCTTTAATTCTTCTGCTTTTTTTTTGTTTCTTCATTTTGCAATTTATGTTGTTCCCAGAAACGATTAGGCGATGCAGGAGTTTCATCCGATCGAAACAAGATCCATAGCGAGCTCGATGAGGTGAGGAAATTGCCGCCTACGGGCTCGCTTATTCTCTTCCTCCTCTCATGTATCCTCTCGAGTTTGACTGTAAATCTTCTCCTACCCTCGCCTTTTCTAGCGTTTGTACTGCTCTTTTCGTCCCTTATCGTGTCCGATGGTTGCTTCATCCTCCATTTCAAGCCCTAACTGCAATCCTTTCTCAATGAGATAGTGATCTTGTGTTCTACTGCTTCCCTCATTGTTTCTCCGGAACTGATTTGATTTGACTCAACAAATACCAGACTGATTTCTCATTAACATTTGCCCCCTTTTTACGCATTAAGTTTCTACTTTGATTCAGCAATACCAAGTGGCAGAATTGACAGATGTGGTTATTTTTTGAATTATAAAATGGTTCTTTTTCTTCTTTTACAGTCGAATGAGGATTTGCAGGAAGTGACGCACAAAGTTTACTTTGATGTCGAGATCGGTGGAAAACCCGCTGGTATGCTTCGCATTTATGAATTTTAGACAACTTTGTACATGATCAATGAAATCTAAAGTATATCAAATGAACATATTTTCACACATCGCAAGGAAAGTGCTGTATGTCATTCTATTCTGATTTCATTATTTTATGAAGTATATATATATATATATATATATATAATTTATTTTTATTGCCTTAGACGCCTTGACTATACACACACATGTATATATATGGAAAATAGTTAACGTACCTGGGATCTCCATTTGCAAACCTAAGGGTGGTCCTCATTGGTCTATGCCCTTCTTTGAAATGCTCAACCACTGATGGTGAGTATTTAAGAGGGGGCGTGGACCAATGAGGACCAGTCTTAGGTTTGCAAATGGAGATCTCAGGTACACCTATCACTGTTCTTTATATATTTATATATAAGGCAATGATTAGCCCACCACGCATTTGACTACGTAATCAAATGCTGTGTCAACGTGTCCCTTTTAAATCTCTTTTAACTACGGTTAAGCTTAAGATAATTAAAGTTAATATCTTGGTATTTTTTTTATATTTTTAAAAACCAAGGTTAGATTGCTTAACCCTAAGAGTGAGTGAATCTAACCACAGTTGATGAGTGTTAAAAAGGGGGCTTGGACCAATGAGGACTGCCCATTCCACTACATAGTGGAATGCGGCAGTAAGTTAAACATTTCCCATAAATATAATATTAATATGAGAAATGAAAAACGGACCATGCGGTCATCTTCCAAGTTGACTGTGTGTTCTCATTGGTTCACACCCTCCCTTTTAACACCTACTAATTGTGGTTAAGATCCACTCAGCCCTACGGTTCATCCATCAAACCTTAGTTTTAAGAAAATTAAAAAAAAAAATTATTAATCATAATTTAGTTAAGTTTAACCATAGTTAAAAAATGTGTTAAAAGAGACACGACAGTCAGCTAGGAAGGGGACCTCGCAGTTCCCTTATCAAGACTATTAATATATACACATAGCAATTCAAACCTCCTAGGGTTGACAATAATATAGGCAAATTAACATTTAATAGGCCACCTCATTTCTTGTTTATCTCTGCAACAAGCTTATTTTCCTATCACAATGGTGGATCTAGTTTAATTTGATATCAATAATAGAAATGAGAATATCATTGAGAAATTTTCAACGTGTTTTTAATTGCAATGCTCAAATCATCTCCCTCTCAATGCTTGGAACAAAATAAATGTCCAACAAATCAAGTAATGTAAATCTTTTTTTGCTGAATTGTTAGTTGACTTTTTCACCTTGTAGATGAAAATATTTTTAATGACTAAAATATAAGATTGAACTTTTGGTTTTAGTAATGTTTTGATTTTTGATATAATAGAATTTATGAAATTATAAGATTTGAGAAATACATTAACATTTGCAAGTTGAAATTTTGACCTAATTCCTAAAAAGTAGATTTTGTTCTTGAATTGAAAACTTGACCTTTTATTATTTAAGAATTTGGATCTAAGATACATTTGATTGAATTCAAATGGGGCTATATCCTTATTTACATATATGTATTTAAGTAAACGAATACTTATATCATTTTTTTTTGTAAATAATTTGTAACTAAGCTTACAAAGTTATAGTAAAGAGGGCCTGATGACGAGAGGTGTCTAGGCGATGATAGTCCATAAACGCCTAGCCGAATACTTGACCACACACACACACACACACACATATATATAGATATAGGAGGGAGGGTAGTTGTTTCACTTTATGTCGTAGAGTCTCTTGAGGCAATATGTGTAGAGATATGTGAACCAACATGAACATACTGTGTAGACACATACATTTTTTTGTGTGTGTAGACACACATACATTAGATGCATTAATGTGAATACCGAGCCATTAGCCAAGAATTGTGTTAATAGGCATCCCTGTCCGATTGGTATTCTTTCCCATTTAGTGTCTAAATGTTTTTCCTCTTTACTTATCAGCTCTTTTCTTTGAGCCAATTGAGGAACCACTTTGTGGATGCATTGAATAATTGTGATTATTACTGTCTAGGATTAGTTCACTTGTTCATAGTAGTTCTTATGAGAATCATGATCACGAAACTTCCTGAATTCTCTTTTAAAAGTAAGGAACAAGCTACTGTGGGCCTACTTTCTCTAATGTTCTTTGTTGAGGACCTCTCTCTCCCTGTGTGTGTATAAATTTGTATTTTAGTATAGGCGGTATCTCTTTATTCTATGTGATATTGACCACATTACTTATCTTTATGTGCGTTCCAAAAGAGTGTCAATCTTCCTAGTCGGCACCTAATACCAAAGTTACTATTAGGGGCCCACGTACCCAATTGAATTTTGACACCTCAAAAAGCACCCATATGCTCATTTAATGCACTAAAGTTTTGTTTCCAACCCAAAGAAATGGTAAATAAGTAATTTACTCTTTGCACTTTTGTCTTCATCCTGTATCTCCCGATTTTTTTTTTCTTCCTTAAGAAGTAGTTGATGTTTTGGCCTTTGCCCTTTTTTTTTTTTCCCTTAATAACATCACTGTAACAAATCTCATGATACAAACAATTCCCCCAAAGCTACCGGGACATGCAAAAAATAGAGAGATTGCCTGAATACATTTAGTGCAATGGCTGAAGCACAACAATCCTTTCACAAAAGGGAAACAATATCCCAGTAATTATAACAACTATTACCAAGTAGCCTTTTTATCTTTACTATTATAATGCGAGAGGCATGCGTAGATGATTTTTCTGAAATTCCCAAATTACCCTTATATAAAAACAAAACATTGATTTCATGTTTTACTTTATTTTTCAAACTACCCTTGCCTTTGATTTAATATTTTACTTTAATTCCTAAACTACCCCTTGTCATCTATCTATTTAGAATCACAGCCAATCGCGATTGACCTCGGGGAGAGTTCAATCACACCTGTGGGTTAACATGTGCCCCTTTTAATTCCTATTAATTGTGGTTAACTCCTTCCACTCGTTCTCACGTGCATTGCATGTGCCACTAGCAAGTTCAATCAAGTGTCATTAACTCCTTCCCCTCGCTCTCACGTGCATCGCATGTGCCACCCGCTAGTATATACTATTACAAGAGCAGCCTATTCCAAATAATTTTTATCTGGTAGATCTCAATATAATTTAAGTATGCTACAATATAATTACCAGTACGGATCATTAGGAAATCAGAACAATTACTTACCAAAGGAGAAGACGATGGAGAAGATTCGTTGATCGAATGGATATGAGGTAGGTCCCAAATCTCATTAGGATGGGAAAAAAACCCCTTACAAATGGACCTGAGATTTCAATTAATTGGGATTGAAGAAAAATATGAAATTACTTATTTGCTCTTTCTTTGGGCTAAAAAAAGAACTCTAGTGCATTAAATGAACATGTAAGTGCTTTTTGAGATGTCAAAATTCAATTGGGTATGTGTCCACTAATACCAATTTTGGTATTAGGTGCCGAGAAGATTTGCACTCTTTCAGTGGAGTGGGTTGGTCTAGTAGAAGGTGTGGGAAAGAATATATTACAACATCTCTAATTCATAAATTTCTAATGATCTTCTTGTTCTGCATGATATATATATATATATATATATATATAGAGAGAGAGAGAGAGAGAGAGAGAGAGTTCCATTGGGCGACGCTCATTGAAGGTTCTAGTGTGTGTCCCCTTTAGAAACTTAACATGACAATTTTTTGTGAAATTGATCATTGGATGTCAAGGTGGTTCCTTTGGAGACATGTGGCAAAAGACAACCCGATCGTGCATTTTTAGACCGTCTGATTAGGCACTAGTTGGTTAATATTAACCTCTTAGGGTTCACTAAACCCTACCAAGGCTATAAAAATTTCTAATTTTTGGCCTTCAATCGTAAGGATTAGAAATGTTCAATTTGGATAATTTTTTGTCGCATGTCTTCCAAGGGATCCACTTTGACGTCCAACAGTTGGAATCAAAGACAACCTACCACATGTTGAGTTTGTAGGGGTTGCTCACTGAAGGTTCTAGTCAATGCCTCTTCTAGAAACTTGACATGTGGTTTGCTTTTTAGGGAAACTGTCTATTAGATGTCAAGGTCGGCCCCTTTGGAGACTTGGCAAAAAATAGCTTGATCAGGCATTTTTAAATTTCAGATAGCCAACATTAATCCCTTATAAGGTTCACTAGCCTTTTACCTAGGCTATAGAATTTGCTGAATATATGACCTTTAATTTGATGGTCTAGAAACATCCAATCAGACTGATTTTTTGTCACTTATCTTCTAAGGGACTCACATTGACATTAAACGGTCAGAGTAAAAAATAACTTGTCACATGTCGAGTTTTTATGGGGCGCTCATTAGAGGTTCTAGTGAGTGGCCCCTCTAGAATCTCAACAAGTGGCATGTCTTCTATAGATTTGACTGTTGGATGTCAAGGTGGGTTCCATGGGAGACGTAACAAAAAAATCAAGCCGACGGAACGATTCTACATCTTCCAATTAGACCCTAGTTTGTTAGCATTAACCTCCTAGAGGTTCACTAGATGTTACCTAGGCTATAGAAGCCAACCTTGAATTTGATGGTTTAGAAACATCGGATTGAGCCGATTTTTTGCCACATATCTCCTAAGGGACTCACATTGACATCAAACGGTCGGAATAAAAACATGTTGCATGTCGAGTTTTTAGGGGGTGCTCACTAGAATCTAGTGAGCACCCTCTCTAAACTCTCAACAAGTGGCATGTCTTTTATAGATTCGACCGTTGGATGTCAAGGTGGGTCCCATGGGAGACGTTAAAAAAAATCAGGCCGATAAAACGATTCTACATCTTCCAGTTAGACCCTACTCCCTAGTTTGTTAGCATTAACCTCCTAGGATTCACTAAACCCTACTTCGGCTATAAAAATCACAGATTTTCCTACTTTCGGTCAGACGGTTTAAAAATTTCTAGTCGGGTTGATATTTTTTTCCATGTCTCTCTCAAAGGACCACCCATCTTGACATCCAATTGTTAGATTTGAGAACAACCTAGCATGTGTCAAAGTTTTAAGGGTCACTCACTAGAGATTATAGTGGGCACCGCCCACCATAAAATCACCCTATATATATTATATATAAACGCGCACACTAGTAAAATTGTATGTGTGTTGCATGTAATAATTTATTCAAGTTTTAGTTAATTTTGGTTTAATAGTTGTTTAACAAATTAATTCATAAAAGGGATTTAAAGAAGGTTATTGTATGTATATAGTGAAATTATTCATAATATTTTATTTAAAGTTTTTAATTTATTTGAAATAGCTATAACATTTTGATTTATTTGTTGTTAGTAGATTTTTAAATTGTTTACATAATTTAAAAAATCTAAGATATAATTACTTTGCAATTAATAATTATTATTTTGAAAATGTCACTCAACCTAATCAGTTAAAGTGAAATATTGCATTTATAAATAGTAAATTTAATTGAAATAGTTATATAAGCTTAGAACAACTTTTAAAATTAGTTTATGTGGTTAGTAGATATATTCTAGTTCATTTATAATTATTATTAACCTTTTAAAGTAATCATTTAAATTTGATTCTAAATAAATACTTATGGTTTTATTTTAAGTAGATTACATATAGCAAAATTTCTTTACTTAAATTTAATTATTAAACATTTACATTTTTCTTACGTAGTTAGTTGAAATATTCAATACAGATCAATTGTAACTAGAATCATTTCTTAAATAATTACTCAAAGTTGACTTATATTTAAGGATCCATTTTCATATAAATTTACTTATAGTAAAAATTTTGAATTTTGAATTTGTCTCTACGTAATAGCTATAATTTCATATCATTTCTTAAATACACAACCATTAAATACTATTAGTTAGTAGTTATTACTTATTATAGTTATTTTTTAGTTAAAATTCATAGAGTTTTAGTGGGCATTGTAGATTAGTGTAGGTCCCACTTAATTAGTATTTATTTAGATTTATATCTTTACTACAATTCATATATTTAATTAGAATTATTCCTCAACTACAACTCATAGAGTTATAGTGGGTGTTCAAGATTAAAAGTCGGTCCTACTAATAATAAAATCTATTAAGGTGTAATTAATGAAAATTACTTTGTTAATCATGGATTAATTGTAATAATATTTTTATGTTATTCCAAAGTACAAGGTTAGTTTTGTCTAATAAAATAATTTATTTCTCGAAAGTACTTGTACTTTTAATGTAGAATAAATCGAATGATTATATTATTCATGTACTTAGGTATTCCTATTCCTTTTAAACTACCGTGTTCATAGGCAGATGTTATTTGACTGCATTAATTTGTCTACCATTGAAACTTCTTCAATGATTAGAAACAACATGTAGCTTTTGCTATATAATGAAGAATGTTGATTTAGATATTGATAGTTTATCACTGTGGTCTGTTTGCTTTCAGGACGTGTTGTCATGGGCCTATATGGGAAAACAGTTCCTAAAACCGCAGGTACACAGTACAGTAATGTATATCCAAATAAAAGTATAAAACATGGAAAACACTGGGTAACATAGAGTGCATCCCTTCATGTTCGCGACAGTGTGTAAACAGAACTCATTATAACTCATTATTAATTGTACTTCCTTGTCATGCAGAAAATTTTCGAGCACTTTGCACAGGTACGCCCGTGACACTGATACCTGCCTCTGATTCTCTAAATTAGTTTCATTGCAAATCTCCCTTGTAGTATGCTCTAGCCTCTGTATATTTATTGCTCTTAAATTTCACCTTAACATGAAATTTGGAATGTTTAGTTGTTGTGTTCATCCTCATCATGATATTGGACATGCGAGACGTAGTTTAATCCTTCAAACTAAATAATAAAAGAGCATTAATGGTGGAACTTGGAAGGAGATGTACTTGGATGGTGGGACACTGTGTCTGTTATGGGAAAGAGGGGGGTGGGGTTGGGGTTAGGATTGATCCCCTGACCTTGATGGTGTACACATCAGGTCATTCCACTAGGAAAACAGCCTTTCTGATATTTGGTCTCATATTTGCGGTCCTTATTGTAGGGGAGAAAGGTGTTGGAAAGAGTGGGAAGCCTCTCCACTATAAGGGGAGCACATTTCATAGGATTATTCCCAGCTTTATGATCCAGGGAGGTGATTTCACGCTTGGTGATGGAAGAGGTGGAGAGTCGATCTATGGTGAGAAGTTCGCCGATGAAAACTTCAAAACTGAAGCACACTGGACCTGGAAGCTTGTATTCCTATTAGGTAGCCGAGTAATTCCATCATTATAGATCCACCACAAACACTTGCAGGTAGCAACTAATTGCATTCAGATGTGTACTTGAAAAGTTAAGACCTGCATGTGGGCTGAATAAATATCGTTTTGCAGGGCTTTCTGTCAATGGCGAATGCAGGTCAAGACACCAACGGTTCACAGTTCTCATCACGACTGTAATAACTAGCTGGTAAATAATTATGCAATTTATTCTGCCATTTGTTGGAATTTCTTTTTCAGGATATCAAGAAAGTAGCATCCTACTAGTCTTACATTCTTTACATTATTAGGCTGCACAAGTTACAGTCATGGAGACATGCCCTTTCTGGGAGGATCTTGTTTGTCAAACCTTAACGGGCAGATGGTCATAATCGTCTGAACTTCACGTGGTTTTGTGTTTGCACAGATAAGATATCCTTTCCGACCATTTAGAAGATTTATTAATCAGATAGTTAGTGTGATCATCAACCGCCTGTTTTTTTTCAGCATCTGATCTCCTAGGTAAGACCCTTGAATGGGTGGTGTCAATCACCCCCGTGGATGTCTGAGTGCAGTGTTGGACTATGCTCTGCATAGACCATAGATTTGGCTTACACTCAGAGACCTTAGACCCAACTTTCTCACTGTTTCCCATACCGAATTTTGGGTTTCTTTACAGGTTAGATGCAGACAGTTGTGTTTGGCAAAGTAATTTCTGGGATGGATGTGGTTTACAAAATTGAAGCCGAAGGGAAGCAGAGGTGGCACACCAAAAACAAAGTTGTCGTTGCAGACAGCGGTGAGCTTCCCTTATGATCACATTACTTTTCTCTAGCCAATCAACAAAATAAACAACAGTTCTATTTGCCCTTTTTGCCTGTTACTCATATTGCAAGTGGAGCATCAAGCTCTCTTAAACACAAGGTAGTTACATGACTATGATATTTAATTTGGTTGTTGTCCTGATCCAATATCCTTGGAGGTCCCAAAAAAAAAGAACTGGCATTCTTTTTGGTTGGTACATGCTGGTGCCATGTCAATGATATGGGAAGGGAGGCACCAAGAGCAATGTCATATTTTGTTCACAGGAATGGATAGCAGCACGAATAAGGTCATAGTTGACCAGTTGATGGTAAAAATCTGGATATTCCACCACTTAATAAGGTGATGTCATGCATTTGTCTGAATTGTCCCGATAATGTGCTTAACAAAAGAAGATCCACATGATGCAACATTAATCCCAGATCTGGAAACAAAACTTGCTATTTGCTTCCTTACATTCATACATTTGTTAAACGAGTTCCGGCAGCATAATTGTAACTCGAACAGAAAATTGTCTTGGGTGCATTTCCAAAACATTTGTATGGATAACATGTCACAATTCTGACTGGAAAGAACCACATTTACAGTATCCCCTGCACTCATTAACAGAATGTTCAACTCCATTATCGTTTCTGCAAAGAAACTTGACATTGAAGGTCACAGGGCCTACACTTCGGGTTCCCCCAGTTAAAAGTTTTTTCCCGCAGTTTATCACTGAAAAGGACCGGGAGGGCATGAGACTAATGGATCTGTATATTGGGAGGAAAAGATGACATCAATTGGGTCTATCCTTCGTTCGGATAGGAATTTCAAAAAATTGCCCCCCCCCCGATCGCTCCACCTTCCCTTGAGAGATCTTACAAATTGCACAGCGGGTGAAGGGGAGGGGGAAGATGTTCATTTCATTTTTTGGTGGAGTAAGTGCTGACATAGGACTAAAATGGAATTACTGGACATTTTCCTAAAAATCCTCTCCCCCCCCCTTTCCTCACCCACCCGCCGTGTACACTATGCATCACTGTATAGACGGTCGAGGCGGTGACTGTGTCACATGTGTGTCTCCGCTGCACCTTGGTCAGCCAGTTCACTGAACAGATATCAGCGGGATGCCCGCGAAACCTGGAAAAATTTCTCAAGCTGATGCGTTCTCGGATCAGATAAAGCGCGCCAGGGAACACAAAGATTGAGTATGGCATGCCGTGTTTCAGGGTAGCCAAGTTCTAACACGCACCTGTAGCCACACGCAACACCTACACCAACTCGGCACGGAGTGTTGACAGCAAAAACGAAAATTACTCTAGAGTTGCAAGCCAGATGATTCCCATTATCTTAATCGATTCCACAAAGGTATATTGACGGTTGAACGGGGAATGCTCTAAAAAAATGGGGGATATCAGTCCACGGTGGTCCGGGGTCGGTGTAAGTGTCAGGATGACAAGGACAATCGTGATTTACTCTGAATCTTCTTCATCAGTCCCTTTTCCAACTGTTATCGGGGATCAACCAACATGGAGACAAATGGCATTTTTTTCCATGTGGTCTCTCAGGATGCAACCAGTTGTCATCAATTCTTTTTTTATTTGTACGCTTTTCCATTCCACGTCCTTTTCTGTCTGTTTCCTTAACCTTCTAGGAAGTGACATCATTACGCGTCATCTAGGTATCCCGGAGGCCGAGAAATCTGGTATAGCCCATTTTATCAGGAAGAGGCAATACGCTCTTAGATTCCTTAAATGCGATCGATCATATATGATATAGCAGGATTAAAAGAGGGGGGACTTGCACATCTTAGACGCAAGTGATAGCATTAACTGAGACTTTTGATTCTAATGTGTAATGTTTTGTTACAACATCTCTCTCTTGATCCAATCTCCAGGATAAAGCAGGAATTGCTGCACAGTCCACACCAAAGAATTGGTTCTTCAATTATTATTGGGCTCGCTGCAGAATCATTACTGAGAATGGGGGTCTCCAAAGCACTTTAAAACATGTAATTCATGCAAATGTTCCTTTTTTTTATCAGTAATTTAACCATATAGATGAAGAACAGCAGAGGAAAAAAACTTATAAAAACATGATTCAGGGAAAAGAGAATTCCCTATCTAAAGGTATCTGTCACTAGTTGAAACACGTTACAGTCGTCATCCAAGTGAAGTTGGCAAAATTCTCAGCTATAGGGCGATGGTGTACTGACTGACCTGAGTGAAGGCAAGCCTCGTAGATTTTGAGTTGGAAAAAACACGCGATCGTCAAAGTCAATACGTGCATGGTCGAATCTTCCTAGGTCCCGCCTCGGGGTTTTCTTATCCTAAAAAGGATTGCATTAGATAGCCACTTCACTAAAATTAGAAGGACATCGAATGGGAATTCAGGTAGATCAAGATTTACCAGAGAGATTAATGTCTAGCTCATATGAATCATTTCTTCGGTTAGATGAATTGTAGTGGACATTGCCTCCTGTTTTTCAATACACAATCAATAGCCAGACCACATTCCCCTTGTTTCTTTGAACAATTATTTTGTAAATAGTATACTTTTTACTTCACAATATTTAGAGGTCACTAACACAAAGAGCAGGAAGCATTTCACAGGACCTTTTGGAGTGGTTACTTGGACTTACCCTTATGGCACCTTAGAGGCTATCTTAGGTCTGGCTGTGTGTTGTTAGTTAATGATTCATTTCAACCAAAAAAAAAAGGAAGAGGCATTTATAAAAGAAGTGGAAACCTTTTTTGCCCTTTTCCCTCTTTGTCCGGTACACAGTATTTGTGAGATTTAAGTATCTTCAGGCGAACTTTGTCTTTGGCAGCAGCACACATGGCATGTCCTTGCATTGTACTGATGTATGGCCATTGTCTACAGATTTAACACCCCCCAAAATTCATTCTGCCCTCCATGACAGTATCCATCCATTTGTACCATTAAATTATTTAACAACATACAATTCTGTTAGTGATACATACATGTTCACTGATCATAAAACAAGGGAGTCAATCCCACTACTCATTTTGGATGGTGCTCTGCGTCGCAACCTTGAGGTTACAACCTTATCAAACTAAAATACAGACATGTACATATAAAGAGATCTGACATAAAAATCTTAGAACCTGACCTTGAATACTGGATGTACGATCTCCGACTACTCCCAAGAAGGAGCTAGGTTACAAACTCCACCGCAGCTTCCGGAGCTGGAGTTCTGATGAGATACTTAACATGAGGAACATAAGTAAAAAGGTGAGAAGCAGAAAAGCCTAAGTTGGGTTTTTGCTAATGGAATTGGACCAAAACTCGACTGAGGCACTTCTGTACAGGCTTTTGAGGCTGCTGTCGAACCCTGAAGGTAGCCACCCCGCCTTTACAAAACAACCTGCTTGAATCTATTGAAGCAACCGCGCGGAAGCACATTCAGTCAGAGTCGGTCTCGGATTCGAGAAAGCTGCAAAAAACTCTCTCTGTCCATCTAGCCTGATTACAACTGTTCGTGGTTCTCTTCACTCCATCCAATGCGTTCCTTCTCCAACAAAGCTAATGGACCTGCGCCGTAGCGCAACCGAATAAGTGAAACACAACCCTAGTAACAGAACCTGGTATCTCCACACAAAAACCACCATTGACTGGAGATTGGGGTGCACACTCATTCTAAAATCAAATATAGTTTCAAAAATTTAAGCTCCCTGATCTCATCAAGTTTACCACAATAACACCATAAAATGAAGGGTTTGCGAGAATTGCGGAAAATACCGCTTGTTCAGTTTCCCTTTCCCAACACCATGCCTCCCACATCCAGTGATAACCCTGAGAAACTGAACAGCTAAAGCAGTCGAGAAGAAATTAGACGATTATAGAAGAGTAATGCTTACTTGGTATGTGAAAGAGCACACGAAGCATTCATGTAGTAATGTATAGTATACAAAGGTGGGGGTGCACAAAATCCTTACAGGGTATATACGTCCCAAATAGGAGTAACCTTTCAAAAGCCTCATTGCTTGCTTGACATGTTGTCCATGAAAATCAATTGTTATCACATTTTCTATTGTCTTGTTCTGCATACAAATGTGACAACTAGGTTAATCTCTGAGTACCAAGAAAGAAGGGGAGGAAAAACCTTTATATCACTGTACAGGGCACAACATGGCTTCAAAGATCTCCCGACTGGCTATCTCATCTGCCTCCCTAGCCAATTTATTGTGAAATTTCCCCTGGCCAAATTCAACATAAGATTGTATTAGTCCAAAACCCTGATTCACCTGTAGCACAAAAGGTTGATTATTTTGTCCCCAAGGAGAGATGGACATTTTAATTATTCTTTAAGATATCCCATGAGGTGGCCTACTCATTGAATGAGCAGAATGTATGCTAGTCCTATGTATAGTATAGGATGGACACATAAGCGGAGCCAGGATTTTCTTGTAGGGGGCAAGCGAATGGTTGATTGAAAAGGTTGTTAGTAATTGCTGATGGATTTGCGGAGAATGATTAGGCAAGTATGAAATATCTGGGTTCACGGGGATGGGGGGTTCAAGAACGTATCCCCCATTTTTTTGGATAAACCAAGTTTGTGGGCCATCTCGTTCGTAACGTTTTGTATATCCTATGGAGTATTATTTCCTTGTTTATGAGGGTAGTTGTCCCCAAACTATATGTCATGTTAATATTAAATAAATAGTATAAAAAGATATATTTTGTTTTCAAAAGTTTAGAGATAATATAGTATAAATTTTTTTTTCAGAAGTTCAGCGAGACAGCTACCCCTTGCCCCATGGCTATGCATGGTTAAATAATTAACATAGTATAAAAGATATGTTATTTTTTTTAGTTCAGGAGGTAGCAGCCCACATGCTCCATGGCTATGCCCTATTAGACTATATTTTGTTTCCAAATGTTGTGTGTGTGGGGGGGGGGGGGGGGGTTAATGCCCCCTGGCTCTGCCCCTGGATGGACATGAAGTCAAGACAATTTGAGTTGTTAAAAGGAATCCATACCTGGTCTGAAAGGTGAGCTGCATATCCCCTATTACCCTTTGAATATGCTGTTGCAGCCTGCAGAAGAATTTTAATTTCCATATCTTAGTAACAACATATCTTAAATCTAACTATTTGACTGGTGTCTAAAGCTTCAACAAAAAATATTAAGTGAACCATTTTACTTTCTCATAGCAAGATTTCATTGATTCCCAGTGCTGCTTCGCAGATTTTCGCAACACCCGGTATTCATCTCCTTTAGCTACAATATCAAAGAGATGTGAAATGAGCACTAGAAGTAGTAGGTCCAATAATGATATATTCATCAAGCATAAGACAGTATTCCACCGAAGAATTCATGACAAGCAATCTGGCCATCTCATCAAGGAGGGACAAGATGCATCCAGAAAAATCACATATCAGTGATTGCTTTTTAAGCAAGTACCAACTATATGGTAGAAAAATATCTCCCGGGTAAATGTATACTTCATCAGCAACAGAGATGAAACCAAAATGTAACTGTTAACCATAAAATAACATACTGAAACTGCTCAGTATCTTGTTACATTCATACAATAAATTATAAATCCTATGAAATTTAATAACTTTTATTACATACAAAGAGTTTTTAATGTACAGGACAAGGGCCAGAACATAACCAAGTCAAGCCAACCCAAGCAGATTATTAGGCTAATTTGCTATGAAAGGACTAAAAGTCATATTGTGCTAGAATATCTTACTTTCAATTTACTTTTGTTCCTTCGAAGAGGATTATAAGATATATGAGAGATAAAGAAGAAGACTCCAAGAGAGTATGGAAAAGACAAGTCAGATATGCTGATTAGATTCAGAATGCTTCTCTCAAGGAACTGAAGTCTTAAAAAGGCCTCTACCGGTTCTTACAAAGGCATGATAGGAATCAAAAGGTTCTTCACAACATGTAATATCCAAGATTTCATATTCTATCAAAGAAAAAAAAGTGAAGAACAAAGTAAAAGGAAAACAATATAGTACACAAAACGATAATAGAATAGATTAATAAAAATCAAATAAGCAATTTTCAATATCCCTGTGGTAGCACCTGGCAAAGATCAAAAAGCTAACTTGTAGAGCTTCTACAACAATCTCAAGTCAAAAGTATACTTCCAGCAGAATGTAAAGTGTGAACTAAATCCTAGAAGGTGCAACATAAATTAGATGACATGTATGTTAAGTACCATGTTCAGTATTCTGCTGAGATTCGCCAGTGCCAGCAAGACGGAAATCTAATCCTTGTCCCAGTGACTCCATTTTCTTTACTACATTCCTCCAGTTCATACTGCTAGGTTCATGTTCGGAACTCTCGCGGATATTAAACAAATATTCCAACACTTTTTGAGGAATAGCTGATTTTGTAATTCTTGGCCTAGATAAAGAATTTTCTTTAGAGCTGAGAACCTCTGCATATTTCCTGAACCAATACAAAAAAGGATAGGATTCCAAAAGAATAAATGGATATTTGACCAGTATAGAAGTCCAAAGTTCATGAAACAGATCTATATAACATATCTTGCTCATAATTCATTCACTAAGCATACAAAGTAACAAAATCCTGTGAATATCTCAGCATTTCATCTAATAAGCTGACATTCACACTGTATATCACTGTAAGCAACATATATTCTATAAATTTACAAGATGTCGTAGTGCCAAAAGACTGAAAGAGTACTGAAAGCAACTGCAAGTAAAATCCACCAGAAACAAAATAAAAAGCCCAGAACAGGCATCAATCCTTTTCAAAGTATCCGAGTCAATATTAATTAGGAGACATGAGCTACTTTCTTCTTTAGAGGTAAAACCTCTACTTCAAAAAGATGTAGACATCCAATTAACCTTTAACCTAACAATCTAAAGTCCAACTAAGCTCAATTTTCAAATAAGCTCTACCTATTTAGATTAGTGTTACCAAACGCCACCTTACAATTTCACAATGAAGGAAAACATACCCCATCCCTTGGAAAGAAAAAGGTAGCACCGAAGAAAGGAAAGAGCGAGATAGTGGATACAAAATAAGCAATTCATATTGCCCATTTCGTATTAGTATAAATGTTGTAAGGGAACCTACCAAAACCAATACGTATCACCGTATCGTATCTGTTTCGGCAATTTTTATTTCCATGGGTGGTAGAGATACTCATTGTGTTGGGTTCGGTTATATTAGAATAAGTCGTTGAACAAATCTTGTATAGTAAAATGCGACTAATGCATTTGCGAGCTTGATGATAGATTTTTGGTACAATGATTGGAGCATTAAATCAAGTTTTTTTTTAAATTACAGAAACTCAAAAGGATTTTGAGTTTTGGGGTGTAGAAGGAAAGGGGAAGGAGAAAAGAACGAATGGGATGTGTTTTAGGATTTTAACATAACCCCATATAAGAGATGGCGTCGAACGAATCTAACGATGCTGATATGTATCGATCAAGTCCTACGTAAACATAACCCCTATAAGAGATGGCGTCAAACGAATCTAACAATACTGGTATGTATCGATCAAGTCCTACCAATACGTACCGATTTCAGACAATCTTATCTGTCCTTTATATTATACATATCACCTAATTGAGCATGACCCTGTCAAAACTGATATGTTGATTTCAGCGACTTTTATTTCCATGGAAATAACAGCGCACGAGACTCAATAAGTTGTTAATTCCCTCAGTTGGCTCACTTCAAAGGAGGGCACAACACCTTGTCTTTTGACACGACACATATGTTTCACAAAGTACACTAACTACCAATACACAAGCAAGAAAATTGAATATCCATATCAATTAGTTATAATACATACCAGAGTGTGCTGTAAACTCAATTCACTGAGGCTATGTGGCGACATTTCCCTAAAAAACAAAAAGCCTGTCAAATTATCACTCCTATTAGGACAAATCAAATTATAAGTTTCCTATTTTAGCTATTGTTTATTTAACTGAAAACCAAGCTACACTTATATATCACTTCTATTTTTTCCTTTTTTGGGTACATCTCATATAATCTGCTGAGAGGTGTCGCTTAATCTATTCAGGCATCACATTTTGTCACACTTGGAGACCACTTAAACATTGATAAGCAAATCCACTACCCCTTTTGCCTCCCCCGATAAGTATGTAATAATCTTGTTTGTTCAAAACTATACCGCAAATATCCTTAATTCTCTTCCGGAGTTCCGGAGCATCCATATTTTCTAAGGAGGGGAAGAGGCACCTTTTAAAATACCTATCAAAAATTTAGAATTGCGCTCAATCCACAAACACTGAATTCCTAAAACCTTAGTTTGGCTTAAACCATGGAGCAGAGCCCATCTTTCCGTTGATAGCCCATCAGTCCTTGTGCTTGGTCCCGCAAAAGCTAAGATAGGTCTTCCAATCTGATCTTGTAAGATGCCCCCTATTGCAGTAGATCCTCTCATTCCATGCTCCATCAAAATTTAGTTTCAGCCATGGATACAATGGGTGTGTCCAATAGATGAACTTCCAACTCCTTACATTTCCCAGATAACTCATTGACCTACATTCATATTGTAACGACCCGGAATTTTAAATAAGATTAAATAAAGTTTGGGGGGTCATTAGTCCTTAAGTAGGGTAATTTTATTGGGGTTTACCAATAAAATCCAGCAATTTCCCTCGAAAATCTCACTGTGTGTCGGTCTGCTACCTGGACGATTGCCCGTCATGCCGGTTCCATCACGCATCGGTTCGCGAAACAGCAGCGCGTCTTGTGCCCAAAATTCTGGAAATCCACGGGTTTGAATTTGTGTCAGTATTTACCAATGAAACTCAATATTTTCCACCGAAATTCACACATTGCATGTCAGCTTGCTACTAGGGCGACTGCCTGTCACTTTGGTCGCACCTCACATCCACTCACGAAACCGTGGCACAATAAATAACTAGGATAGAAGATCCGCGGGATTTTGGTCAAAGAAGTCAAAACTTCTCCCACCACGTGACCACACGCATGTGGCACTACATATGATGCCACCACCTAGCACCACCTAGGTGACACTCACCCCCTCCCTTGTCTATATAAAGAAACCCTCCCCCTCTCATTCTCTTCTTCTTCTCAAGAGAGAGAACCCCCTACGGTTCTAGAGAGAGAAAGTGAGAGATTAGAGAGATAAAGAGAGGAAAGAGAAGGGGGAAGAAGGAGAGGGCGTTCTCGCGTGTCATTTCTGGGAGTTCTAGCTCAAGCCCAAGGTATAGTCTCTTCCTCTTCTTTCTACATTTCCATCTCTTGAAAATTCTTTTGATAATTAGAGTTAGGGTTTATGAAATCTTCCCCTAAATCTTAAAGTTAAACCATGATTCTCGAGAATTTAGAATGGTTTGGGGTATGAAATTGAAATGTGCATGGGAGTATTTGAGAAGTAAATCTTGGGTTATATCTTGAATCTCATGAGCATTAGAACACATTCCCAAATTCTGTAATTCTATCATTTCCGAACCAGCCAGGGTAAAACGATCATTGTTGTCTCTGTAGTTATTCAAATGACATCAGGTTTCTTCCTAGAGTTTTGTACTTGAACCCTCTGTGTTGATTTTTTTTAGGATTTTTATATGGTCTGCACAAGAATAGTTTCAAACGTTTTTATACAGTCAGATTTTCCTGTAGCAGAATCCTAACATTGATTTAGATGCCTAGAACGCCTCAGATGGAATTTTTGAGTGATTCAAATTTCTATAGTTAGATACTTAAACTGGTTTTCTAGAACAGATGAGTTTGTCTCAATTGAGTTTCGGACGAGGGAGTTATCAATTTTTGACCAACAATGGTCGGTCTGCCTGTAGCAGATCTCTGTTCCCTGTTCCCTGTTCCCTGTAATTAATGCTCAACTTCCCAATGGTATTACTAACCCGATTTGTGATGCAATTGAAGCTTATTAAGTCTAGTTTTCAGAGAAATAGGTCTCCTAATTTTAGAACAATATTTTGTGAGATATGAATTTTTAAGTGAGAAGGGATCTGTCTGCCAAAATGATTCCAACCTGTTGTTTACATCTCGCTCACCTGAGTATTATGACCGAACTTCCATAAGTATTTCTGACCCCATTTGCTATGGAATTGAATCTTATTGAGTCTAGTTTTCAAAAAACTAGGTCTCATAATTAGTAGAGCAATATTTTGGGAAATATGAATTTTTAAGTGTGAAGGGGTCTGTCTGCCCAACTGATTTTAATTGGATGCTCATTAGTATTGTATAATTTGTTAAGTGTGAATCCACACTAGAATGTTTAAATAAACATGGATGCTCTTGAGAATTATATACTGTGTTAAGTGTGAATCCACACTTGAATATTTAAATAAGCATGGATGCTCTTGAGAATTATATAGTCTATTAAGTATGAAATCCACACTTGAATGATTAGATGAACCTTGGATGCTCTTGAAAATTTTATACTTTGCTAAGTATAAATATACAATTGAATTTTCAAAGGAGCCATGAATGCACTTGAATAATTTATACTTTGTTAACAAAAAAAAATGAAATGACTTAAATAATATTTGTTTTGGGTCGGTATACGATGTGGGCCGAGGTGCCTCCATGGATGGATTATCCTGAAGAGTCATTGTCCAGACTTGTTACAAGTCATTGACTTGTGTTGAATACTATACAGTGTAGGGCTGGGGTGCCTCCATTCATTAGTCAGGAGATGACGGTGTAATCGTGAGACCAAGGTTCCTCCACTGGCTTTAATGTCTGGAGAGACGGCATCGTAGAGCGTCGGGGTTCCTCCACTGGCTTTAATGTCAGGAGAGACAGCATCGTAGAACGTCGGGGTGCCTTCAGTGTCTGGCCAGGAGATGTTGGTGTACTGTTTAGCTGGGGTTCCTCCAGTGGCATATGGTCACGAGAGATGGTTCACAGTTCACACAGTGATTGTATTCGAGGTTGATTCATGTTTTAGGGTATAAGGCCCTAGCAGGTGATGACCCGGTCTGTTAGTTATTGGGTCTAAGGACTCAGGGGTATTGGTTCTAGCGGATGTAGGCCCGGTTGATTAAATAGGAGTCTGAGAACTCAAGAATAAAGGTATGTTACTTGGGATGGTAACGAGTGTCATGAACGTCCTTAGGGGAGTTCAGTAATAATAAAACTTTTCAAGGTTGAAGACCTTGGGTGGGTTAATGTAACCCTGAGCTATCTATAGGTCGATAATTAAATAATGGAAATTATGAAATGATTGAAATGGGCAAGCGAAGGCTTACACTGTTGTGTTTTATGATATCTGATATTGTTATTGTTATTGCACTGTTTATGGTTAGATATCACTACATATGATATTTTGTGAAATGATACAACCGTATTATTGTTTTTGCTAAGATATGGAAAAATAGCTTAGAAGGCTTGAGATTTTACTGGGATTGATATGTAACCCGACGCAACCACAGATCCCAAAAGCCCGGATTGATGGAAAGGGTGCAATCTAGGTATTTATCACTTAAATCGTAACATACCACCACTCTTCGAAGCCGACGTCCACGGCGGCCCACGGGGCACACGGCCCACTCTAATGCCCACACGGGGTACCCTAGGTCACCCCCTTCATATGTCGCCCCTTCCGAGACTCGAACCCGAGACCCTAATGTTTGGTTCTAATACCAATTGATACGTAACCAGACGCAGCCACTAATCCCAAAAGCCCGGACTGATAGAAAGGGCGCAACTTCGTAGCTCACTGACATTTCATGTCAACAGATCAGGATGCAATCGTTCGTTGACTGTGGGTGTTCAGTTTTATATTTCGGAAAAAATGCAAAGACTGTATTCGATGCATTGAAAGCGCTTATTTTGTAAAAGACTTAAATGCAATTAAAACAGCTATTTGTTTTGATGCGATGGTTATTGTGATGACCAGATAAAATTGCTTGTTTAAGCTCTTGATAGAAGTTCAAAATTTCCCACAAATTTTGGCAGGTAAAGTCTTCCATTGTGCGTTAATGACGAACGGGCACGCATCTTGGAATATTAATCCCTAAGGCGCGAGTCTGTGAGAGGGGACAAGCAGCTCGATTGAGTCTCCAAACACTAACTGGTGTCTGACAGCGAAAGATAAGATGAATACTCATTTCTTCCTCCATACCATATAAGGAACATATACTATCAATGTTCATCCCAAATTTCCTTAATCTGTGCTTGGTCGGGAGATGGTCCCTACTCCCTATATACTTGCCATAAGAAGTGATTTATCTTTGTAAGACATCTAAGGACTCAAATCCAATTTAGTAGTTTTTCCCTATTATGTTTAAGGTCGATCATGTCATCTTTATGCAGCCAAGTGGCCGATATAGTTGAAAAATCACCTTTAGCAATAAGCCCCCCTATTAAGTATTAACCTATCTTCATCATCACATCTGCCCAAATAGCTGTAATGAGTTTTAAGGTCTCCTCGTCCAGGAGCCTAGCCTATCAAGACTGCAAAGATCCCACTCCACCTAAGTCTTTATCAATTCTTGAACACGGGCCTCTAAGTTTAAGTTCCTTCTTCTTTCCTTCAGAACCAACATCAAGGGAGGTTTGTCAACAACCCAATTGTCACCCCTTTTGAGGACCGTCTTACCATTACCAATAATCCAATGTAATCCTTTCTTTAGTAAAGTTCTAGATTTGTTAATACCCCGCAATGCCCAGGATGGTCTATTATCAAATTTACTCCGAAAGAAATTATCCTTTTTAAAAGTATTTAGCCTTTACTCCCATCCATAGATTGTCCTGATCTGTTAGGATCCTCCAACCCAGCTTCGCAATGCAAGCGAAGTTAATGTATGTTGCATCTCTAATGCCAATGCTCCCTCCCCGCCCTCTTTGGCCTACCAATCTTAAGCCCAAGCAATCGGGGTCTTAGTTATTTCCCCTTTTTCGAACTCCAAAGAAACTCACATTGAGCTTTATTAATATATTATTTGCATCCGTTGGGTAACATGAAACAACTCATAATATGCTGGGAAATCCCTGAGGATGTGGATTTAATAAGGGTTGTTCTCCCCCTCTTAGACAAGAGTTTAGCTTTCCACCTTGCAACCTGCCTTTTAATTTCTCAATAGTGTCGATGAATAATTGTCTCTACCCTACTATTGAACAGGGGGACCCCCAATAACTTTTCTAAGTTTGCCCTATATGATATACCCAACGCCCAATTCAAGGTTCTTATAAATTTGTTCGGGACATTAGAAGAAACCATCAATATTATCGTACCAAAGTTAACTCGCTGCCCCACAGTACAAGTCTAGCAGATCTTTAATCTTCTCAATAACAACTAGATGTGTGCAAATATCATGCAATCATTTGCAAATAACAGATGGCTAATTCTAGGACCAGCTCTAGCTACCTTTATACCTACTTATATGAGCTAAAATGGGTCTAAGAAGATACCTTTTATCATATCAAATCAAATTTATAAACATGTTTGTGAATTTGGTTTAGACTCACTGTGTCCAACGCCTTATATCGATGTTTGACACTGACACACACTTCCATGTCTAATCTATATTGCTTGGAAGTTTTGGGAAGATTCTGAAGCAAAATAAACTATTTAGTTTCTAGACCTTAATTTATCTCGGAAAAAGTATACCTGCAGAGGAGATTGATAGAAGGTTATCTAGGACTTTTCAGTAAGTTCCCGTATAGTAAGAACTATGAGAAAAATCGGGAAATACAAATAGTTCTGATTGAGATAAAATGGCATCCCCACAGGCCTGAATTTTGCTTTGGTAGCAATAATAAATATAGAACTTTCACCACCAGTTTTAGAATGAGCAATTGGAGGGATCAATGCTTTAGACAACCAAACAAGTAATAATTCATACATAACTGAGCAAAAGGAAATCTACTACAAAAGAAAAAGGAAAGCCAAAAGGCCCAAAACCAACAACAAAGATCAGAACAAGTTACCTGCGATTATAGCCAGCACACTGTAGGATTTCCTGAAGTTCATTTTCAGATGAATGGGAAGTTGAATCTGATGTTACATCTGTTAACTGTACCAAAAGTCACAGCATTAGGATGTATACAAGTACATCACATCATTCACTTGTATTTTATAAATGCCTGTGAAGTTATTAACAGAAAAGAGAGGACTGTAACAGAATTTTCCAATATATCCAAGTATTGGGAACAATGTATTTAATCAGCGCAAGAAATGACTTGTCTCATTGCAATTCCAAAAAACATATGTACGCTTTAATAACTACAAGATTTACGTCATCCTGGGTTAGGTCCAGATCTTCAGGGTACCAAACCAAATGAGGCGTATTTTATCATGAATTTCTAACTAAGGGAAGATTAAAGATAATAGCTTCTAATTCCTAATCATAAGAGTTCAACAGAGAGCTGGAAATTAATGGATAAGCAGGCAAAGAAGATAATTGTTGAAAATGCAGCATTGCAACAGAAGACATTAATCAGTCAGACCACCTTATAAATGTTTAAAGCAGAAAAAAAGGCCGAATGAACTTAATTTATACATTTACCTTTTTTATAATCAATCAAATTTATTATAATAGAAAGGACAAGGATATGCAAAAGAAAAGGCAATATTAAAATGGCAGATTCAGACCATTGGGCAAGAGAATGAGGTTTTCAAAGAGAGAATTAAGGCCCAAATTTCCTTGGCCTAACACTCCGTGCAGCTTACAGTGTTACTAAAATCACCTTCTATTGAAATCTTGCCCGAGTCAAGATTTTTGGAGAAAGGCTACAGCCTCCGCTTTGTTAAAGCACACGTTCCAATCGGCCCAGAGACTAAAAAAATGGCTCCCACTATGATAGCAGAAGCCATCCCTGATGCCCAAGGGACCCACATTCCCAAGAGGGATTAATTTAATTATTCATTCATTCCCCACCACTATAAAAATTACAATTGATATCTGGAAATTTTCATTTAAAAATGCACATATTTAACAGCAAGATTTAATTTAATTAACCAAAATAAAGATGACAAGACTCCAGCATGTTAAAAATACGGAAGCTTATGAAGAATATGTGCTACTAATCTGGGAACTCAAATACCTACTGAACCCCAGTTCACTAGTTAAGTACAGATCCACCTCCGTACTTCATGACTAGAATGGCCTGCCCATTCAAGCTTCTCCCACATCTCAATATGATAAGGATCTAATTCCTCACATTTGTAACATATTAATTCCCTCAACTCCTTGAAGTTCAACACCTTCCCGTAGAATGGCAGAACATAGGGTCCGATGTACATCTCCGCAACAGGTTTATAACCAGTTTGCTCATGAACTCTGCTCCAACAGATTGGAGACAAAGGTTTATTCACTGCAGTGACAGAATAAACTCTACTCCAACAGATTGGTCTAGGGACAGCAAAGGCATTTTCACTGTGAGAGCATTCTACCATTTTTTGGGTGACAATCATTGTTCCTAGCTTCCTTACAGATTGGTGTGGAATCCCGGTATTCTGTCTAAGGCATGTTCACTGTATGAAAGAATGACCTAGGGACAGCAAAGGCATATTCACCGTGAGACTAGTCCTTTGGTGACAATTCTTGTTCCCCGCTTCCTTACAAATTGGTGTGGAATCATACTATTCCCTCGAAGATTGTTTTCTTCATCTAGATAGCATTCATGGATAAAATCCTCTTCTGGACCATTTAAAGAGCAGCGATAGAAGGCTTGCTATCAGGTGTTTCATGGGTTTGTCTGAGGAAGAATCCCTGGACCACTTGCTCATCCATTTAGCTAGTAGGGAATGGGCCCTTTTTCTATTCCGCCTGGGGTTCAGTGGGTTTCTCTCTTAAACTTTAAGAATCTAATCTCCAGATGGTATCTGCAAAAGGTGGATGTTGCTTGGCTAGTGGTGTGGAGGTTCCTCCCAGGGCTCTTAGTTGGGGCGTGTGGAAGGAGAAACAAGAGGGTATTTTGAATCGCTCCGTTTGAGAACTGTGTGTCATTTCTTGATGTAAAAGCTGCATGGGTGGCGATCATGGATGATGTAGATGAGCTTAGAGTGCTTTCCTTTTCCGAGAGTAGCCTTGGTTCTTTTAGCTTGCTTTTCAGTTTGTCTTTTAGGCTCCCTTTATCTTTGTAGTTTCTGTTATTCCCTTTTAAAAAATCTCTAAAGAAGTCTCAGGAGTCACAAAAACCATTTTGACTCGATCTATACACAAAATCAAAAGTGTGGACACCCAAAAACTCATGGAGGGACCAACCAATTACTCAAACTTGAGCCAAGAAAGAGCAGAGCCTAGAACCAAAAGATTAGGATCCCTAGAAGATTCTACAATTTCTTTCTTTACAAACTCCCTAGCAAAATGCAAAAGGCAACATGTCCCAAAGAATGTTACCATTGTTACCAAAGATGGCCTCTGGCCACCTGAGAAATGAGAATGAACCCATTCACCTCTATTGGGAGGGCCAAGAAGATCCCGTTTGCTGACAATAAAAAAATTAAGCTCCACATGTTCCAAGCTACCGGGCAATGAAAATAGAGGTCGTTCACATCTTCCTTCTCTCGACGCATGCATCATCTATTAAGGATTTGCATGCCTCGAGTTCTCAGACAATCAACCAAAAGAATCTTGTCAAGCACTGATGTCCAGATAAATGCTTGGAACTTTTAGGGGACTGGAATACTCCAAATCTTCTCGAATTTAGGGTTTCTAACGAACTACATGACCTTCTTCTTTAGATGATATCCGTAAAATTCATTGGCTGTAAATACCCGTTTAGCAATAACCTTCCAGATCTGATGATCCTTTATTTGGGTTGGTTTGGACTCCATTCAACATAGCCAAAAGAAATAGACACTCCACCCGTCTCCATGGTTTCTACAGAAGATGGTACACCGTGCCACCTCACCATTTCTCCTCTCAAAAGGATCACATACCACAGCATCCATGGAAGGAGCTAAGTGTGTATAGGCTCGGACAAAACTTGCACAATCTACCAACTCCATACCAATCATCTTCCCAGAGCTGAACCCTGCTACCACGGCTTGCCACGAACCTGGTTTTCTCCCAGAACCTTCTCATGCGCCATCATGATCCCTTTCCAAACTCCCTACTCCATACGAACTTAGCGCCTGGAAGTCCCAAACTTAACCCCTACCACCTTCCTCTGCAGGGCCCCCATATTCGGAACACTTGGCCAAGATGTGAAAATGCTAATATCTAACGTGATCCATACTCCAAAGTGACAAGTGATGGCATAATTATAAAGTCAATAGTCAACAAACCAAATATGCAAGGAGAAAACAAGTGAAAACCTAGGAATGTTTTAAGTGAAAAAAGGAAACTGTAAAAGATGTCTAACATGCTTGACCTTATATATCCACAAAAGCCAAACGAAAATTAAAAGAAAAGTTTCATGATACGGAGACAACAAGTGAAAGCCTGGGAATTTCAACAAATTTCTTTCTTCCTTAGACAACAAATCATATGTAAAGGATGTATAAAACGATTACAACCTTCTTATGTATCCCCACAAGTTAAATGAAAATTAAAAGAAAATCAACAGGGGAGCAGAGTAAAAGATGTATAACACACTTAACCTTCATGATAATAAAATACATCTCACATAAAATCAGCAAATTTATCATTGACTGGCGCAGTCTTTGGCTGCCATGAAAATTGATTGAGGAGGAGAAAATAAAGAGAAGATGAGATTTTCCTCTGTTTGGTTTCTGATAAACCAAAATGTGGGAGAAAAAAAAAGAAGCAAGGAGAACCTTTGAATAAAATTCTTCAAAACAATGGATTTGAATCCCCAAGAAAAGTCCGGATTTGGTGTAGAAAAGAACAAAAAGAATTAAAAGGGACAAAAAGAAAGAGAGTCGTTGCATTCAAGCCTAGGACTGTCAATGGATAAGATGAGGATCCACATCAGATCTGATTAGAGCGGATACTTATTCAGTTGCAGATCCGTCGGATCGGATGCAAATCTGAAGAATTGTGGGAGGCCGTCTTGCACTTCCTTCTCGCTATCAAATTGCTCATATTTTGAGTGTCAAGAATCACTATGAAATATAATGATTGCTAGAAGCAGCAGAAACTTTCTCCGCAACCAAATAGCACAGAAAATTCGCTGATTTTCTCGTGTTAATCAAACAACACTGAGAAAATTGATTTTCTTTTTATTTTCCTATCATTTCTTTTCTTTTCTCTACCTTTTCCAATTTTCTTGGCAACCGAACACAGTAAGTGCCAAATTAATAGTAAAGAATACTCCAAGGATCTCAAAGTAGATGAATTATTACCTGGTATTTCCCTACAAAATCATCAACACTGTCACTGTATTCAGTAAGTAATCTTCTATCTTGTTTATCGTTTTCGCTATAATTACCACATCCACCCATCTTGAACTGCTCGTAAGGGGAAGCAGATAAATCAAGCAAAGCCTCCAAGGCCTGAAAATCATAAATATTATTAGGACAAATGCAAGATAGGCCATAACATAAATTCAAAGAGACTATCTACATAAACCTTTCTAACAGCCTCTGAAGTCTCATATACCAAATCATTTCTTCATAGACCAAACTAAAGGCTTCTGTATAAACTCTAAGAAGTATTATGTATAATCCCAATCTCCAATCAATTCATTTTATGTAAGCTAATCCTTATAACTCAAGCTTCTCCTTCGATGGAAAAATAAAGTATGTAGCAAGCTTTTCGTGTGTTTATTAATGAAAATAAGCATAACAGTACAATCATAGAGGTGGAACTTTTGGTAACAGTGTTACACAAAGAAAAAACTAAAAGCACAATGATCCATAGTATGATACTATTCAACACAATTGTAACGGCCACTGAAGAGATAAATGATGGTATTCATGCACTGTCACATAACTGAGCAAAAATAAATAAAAATTATGTATTGCACAGTTAAAGCAGAATGTTGTAAATCTTAACCATTAAAATACTCCAACTAGAACTCAAGCAGAAGATCTAGATAAAAAATATATTGGATGTCGATTTAAAGTCATACCTAGGGTGAACAATGTTAGCTCGCTGATTACTATTAAAAAGAACATAGATAACTAACAAAATTTATCTTGCACGAAACAACAATTAACCTCAATGCACGTAGTTGTCTCGTGAAAAAGAGGGACCTGAATCAGTCAGGTAAACTCATACTTCAGAAACAATAAAGCGAGCCATGCACCGTTGTGGATAACCTGCATGGCTAATCTTCATCTGCAGATAATGGGTTCAATACAGTTCTTACCAAGGGCTGCAGTGATTATCTGAGACTAGATCTAAAATGGGGTAAGAGCTAACTACACTTACATCCATCTTGTATAGAAGCTTCTTTGTAGCAAATGAAAAAGAAAAGAAAAAGGTAAGAATTCATCCTTTATTTATGCACAATATTAAAATAGTAAACATATACCTCAGAAAAACACAAGATGATCAGTGAAGCACGGCCTAAATTGCCTAGCCAACACAGAGCAGCTTAAGTAACACATAAAACCAGTTCGCATTTGTGTTTAGCGAAAGACAATTGATTATAAAAGATAGAGAAGCTGAGTTACGAATTAAACCAGATTCAGGTTCATATTTTGACTGACTCACTCGAATGTAGCTATTTATGTGCTCGTATTGGTCCACAGGCTGACTGGGAGTGCATGGACCAGTACAATATCGAATATTCACTCGAGAGGGGATCATTTTCCTATTCTCACTAGTGGCAAAGAGATGACATGTAGTAAGGATATCATACATGTGTCTTCACATTATTAGAAAAAACCGACATTTATATTATCAGAATCTTATACAAATATGAAAACCTAAGGGGCCACTGTTAGCATCAGAAAGATTGCCTTATAAAAATTTCATCAATAGCTGATTAATCATTTGGTTGGACCCAGCCAAGCCAGATGTGTACCAATATTGATAGCAGCTGATTCCATAACACCCTTCAAGCAATTGTGGTTTAGCATGAAATGACTGTGGCTTCATAAGAGTAGTTTATGAGCTCCTTTACGGAGTTGGAAATAATAAGGCATGGTCCAGAGTGTGTCCACTGAAACAGTCAATGGTAAAACATTGGTGGCATGATGTACGGGAAGAATACTAATCTAACCCATGTCGTATAAGTTTCCCAAGTTTCACAGCATGCATCCAAGTAAATGCCTAGGGATCTTGCTATTTGGCGGTTGAAAGACATTCTACGAACTTTATCAACTGGAAAAATAGGAGACTTCATCGCATTTTGTAGTTCTTCGCATGCAATCTTTCATTATGGGGTTGTTTAACTCTTCTAATCCCAATGTTCTTTGGTAAGGATATGCTAGTCAAATAGCTAGAGAAATGGTAGAGGTCAGTTGGTTGAACATTAACTTCCTAAATGGTTCACTATGACCGTAGAGGTAACATTTAATGGTCCAAAAAGATGTTTGATAGACCATCAAGAGCACCTAATTTATGTAATTTTGGGCCAAAGAGTATCACAACAGATCTCTCATGGAAATAAGAATTAATAACCATGCGCACCATATATATGCATAGGTGATAGGACCACTAAAACTCAATAGCTCTAGGTTTGTTGCATCATTTCTGAAAGAGAAAGCTCATAGTGCCACATAGTTTGCGTAAGGGCTGAGTTACGAGTAATCTGTTTGAAGATTGCCACAAAGCAAGAAAAGCTTTTGTTTATGAATAACGAGAGTTTCATCAAGAGAAAAGGAAAATTTACAAGAACAAGGGAGGTTCCAAGCAAAAGAGATAATATATATATATATATATAGCCAGGAGTCACAAAAAGCTACAGAACTCAATCTATCCATGAAATACAAATGTGGGATGAATCTACATCCTTCTACATTTTGTAATATTAAGTATCAGATCCCAAAAATATTCTAAACTAAGATATTAGGGATGACGTTTTAGTTCAGTTGAAATTTAAATTTTGCCTAGACTGAACCACACCATTCACCAAGATAGAACGTACATGCTCATGGTTTCAAATGGTTATCCAACAATCATGGTTGCCAAGGCGACTAGACGATAGACTCCATAGACGCCTGAGACGCCCAAGGTCCCCCCCTCCAATATGAGGTCTATGTATGATGCATTTCCTTGAATAAGGGACCCTGCAATTCATATAAATTGCAAAATCTCCATTGTCAAGATGCACTTTGATAAAACCATCATTGGAGACAGTTCTATGAATAAGAAAGGGAGATTTCAAGTGTTGGGAATAAAAAAACTAAACAAAAAAACCAAAGCCTACAATAACTGTCGAAAGGAGGGAGAGGGACCAATTGAGAGAGAAAAAATAGAAAGAAACAACAGTCTACAATGACAACTGAACAAGAGAGAGAGAGAGAGGACTGAATAAAAAAATAGAAAAGTAGATTGACAGTAAATGCGGCACTGAACAGGAGAGAGAGAGAGAAGGGGGGGGGGAGAGAGAGAGAAGGGGGGGGGGGGAGAGAGAGAGAGAGGGAGATGGCATATCTCTTGCTCTCATTTCTTCTTTTTTCATTTTTCTCGATTATATTCAAGAAAAGTAATAAAAACATATAATAAGTAAAATATATAATTAAGGAGCCTGCACTTATTCCATTTTAAAAACTCCTTTAAAGATGGGTTTAAGAGAGTTTTTGGGGTCTTAAAAGGAATTTGGGGTATTTAAAGGCTGTTTATTTTTTGTTATTGGGTTGCTTGAGCCCAACTATATGCTCAATCGCCTAGGCGACACCTTTAACAACCATGCAAAAAACAGATAGAGAAAAATATGGTCCACTCACAAACAGAAGGACAGATACCAATTGGTTCACCTATTGAACAAGAGAGATGACAAGATAACATGAGAGAAATACTTAAAATTGTTCGTCTCTACTTTCTTCTTCTACCTATAAACTTTTTTTTGTTGGATGTACAAACTCTCACATATTATATAGTAAATGACATGAGACGTATATAATATAGTATACTTTTTTGTTTACCAAACTACCATATTCAAATAAGAGTCTGGTTGTCTAAGCGATCGCCTGAAGTGACGTCTTAAACAACTATGCCAACAAATCAAATAAGCTCGGTTAAAACTGTGAAGCAGTTCAAAGAGAATAGTTAAGAATCTAATCCATTTTCCCTTGATTAACTTGAGCATAATAAGTAACAATTGTGAAAAACTAAATGCAACCATGATCTTAGTACTAATGTTTTATCTCCTCCTTGCATTGAAATAAGATCATCTGGTAACTAATATCTACAAATTGACATCAAACAAAATAGAAATGGAATACGGACCCAATTAGAATGCTTATTACCTTTTCAACATCATATCCGCATTGACCTGCAAAGACAAATTTTCAGGTCATGCATTGTACTGTTGAAGTTCATCTGATAAATAGAATATCATACTTAGTCATGAATATACGCTAGAGTGTATGCTCATAAGTGTGTTAACAAACATTCATGTATAAGCATAGGCATAAGAAGATACAAATGCAAAACATATAGTAACGCACTCATGGGAAATTATGATTGAATATTCAGCAAGATAGAGGGAATGAATGAGAGAGAAAGAGGGTACCAAAGAAAAAAGTCAAATCCATAGAGATGTGTAAAGCCAGTTAAAACTAATTCTTACCGAACCATAACAAGATCGAGCCTCTATATCCTAAGAAAACAAAGACAGATGATAGATAAAAATGAACTTAAGTGCACAGTGTGCCTTTAGCAGCATGACTCCAAAAAAAAAAGTTAGGGAGTAGGGACTAATAACAATAGAGTATAAGACCCACAAAATGATGCAAAATAATAATAATGATCATGTGAAAGTGTGAGACTCACAAAATGATGCAAAAAAAAAAAGGTAAGCGAAAGCTTCCTCATTTACTATTTTAAGTTTGATCTTGTCATTAAATCAAGATGGACTGTGATAAAGCAAGTACAAATAAATCTAGTAGCCACATCCAGCCATTAAAAGAGGACAAAGACCAACATTCTGCTTCACCTTTTCTTTTTGAAAATGTGACTTTTATTAAAGAAAAAAAAAGGGGGAGAAAATGAAAAAAAAAAGGGGCCCTTCATGAGATTATTCCAGACAATTAGAGACCACTAGATAGCAGATGCCAGCACCTGCTTTTGCAAGGCATAATTTCTTCAACAGAGAAAACCTTCTCTTTGGTACCTTAAAATTTTCAAAACAAATCTGAAAGTCTCATCCCATATTTTGGAAAATTCAAGTTTTCCCCAGAGAACTTGATTTCTGAGGCTAAAAAAAATAGCTCTCGTTGTTCCACACAATCATATTTGAGAATGAAAGAATTCACATACTATAGAGCAAAAGCCTGAAGCATTGAATATCTGCCCAGATTTCTGATCAAGAAGAAGAATAATACAAATATAACCAAAGGTTGATTTCAAGTAATCAAAATCACCTAAAGCTTTTCTACCGACCAAAAAAAATTACCAAATCTTTTCTCGTGAGTTTAATGTTTATGCGCTATAGCTAATTTGTTAAGTCTGTTCTTGGTTTATTATATTAGTTGGATGTTGCGAATTTTGAGGTAGCAAAATCTGAGACAAGATCCAATCAAACCAGCCCACTAACCTTCTTTCAAGCTGGTCTAGATGCTGGTCAGATCGAATTTGTGATCAGATCATTACCTGGCCACAGCTGAATGTGCTTAAATTCGATCTATTCTTGATTTTTGAAAGGTCTTATCAGGTGATATATTCAAACCAAACAGCTCAAAAGCTTTAATTATATCGGCTACATAGCAATGGGAAGTTGACAACAGACATAAAAACCATGAAAAGGATCATAGCACGTTATTAAGGCTGTTTATGGGTCATGGATCTACTTATGGTCAAATGATGACTTTCTTGTACTTGTCCCTATTGTTTTGAGGCATGTTTAGCATATACTCTCTCTCTCTCTCTCTCTCTCTCTCTCGCTACAAAGATAAAATTGGAGACCTAGAATACTTGTATCCCAACATCGTCCTCAACATGTTCATATTTCATCACAATTTTTAGTTTTTACAAGAAGACCTGAAGGGGGGAAATCAACATGGTGATTAGCTTGTTTTCGTGTATGAGAATTGGCCCAATCCTAAGAATTGTTTAACATCTGGTTGCAAAAGGGATCTCTTGGAACATCAACTATAGACTCATCAATCTCTTCGGTTCCATATAGAAAAAAAATCAGTCAGCACCAAGGAGTCCCTCTAAGATTATGGTGCAATAACAGATTTCTTGTCCTCAGTACAAGTATAGTTAGGCAGACCAAGATAGAGCTCAACCAACATCACATATTCCATAACAGTATTGAGTCCTTTCACTTTCTAGTTTCCCTATTGTGATTAATATTAAAAGTTCCAAGAATTAAGAGACTGAAGTTGCTAGAGGCATAAATTCTTGACAAATCAACGATCCAACAAACTAGTAAAGGTAGGATCTTTGGAAAATACCATGCAGCACAAAAGCCAAAATCAGCACATGTTGCATAAGAGAGACTTACATAGGACATCTCTGACCACAGCCATGCTCAGTTCGCAACTGTCTCCAAGCATTGAGCACAAGAACTGCTCAGCGTCATCTTTACGTGCAGGCACGTTCATAAGCCCCTTCGACTTTGGAGAACCCTTCTTTGAGAAGGACATCAAGTAGTCCTTCCCCAAAACTGTTGAAACAGTACCTGCAGAGGCAACAACCCTTTTTTGCTTATTTTCTCTAAAACCCTTAGCACGAATCGGATTCTGAGCAACATCGGACGTGAAAAAACTCTCCGAGGAACTTGAAACGGAACACGAACTCGAACTCGAACTCGAACTCGTAGGAGGATCTTCTCCCTTATCCAACAAGCCTCCTAGAATCCCCGCAGCCTTATTCGCGTCTCCTTTTGCCTCACGATAAGCCAAAGCAGCTTCATCGAGAGAAGCCGAAGAGAACGCCTCGATCAACCAGTTCAGAACCCTACGCTCTTCATTCTTTTCATCTCCTGCAACGTCTTTGTCGACTCGCCGGGAATCTCGCACCCTCTTCTTCTTCTTCGGAGATTTCATTTGTCAACCACTTTATCAATGGCGGATTTCCGTATCTTCAGATCAAAGAGATCGTAGATAACAATAACAAGCGTGTCCGTTAAATTAACAGATCAAAACAAGCGAATCTAAGAATTGCAGATGGTTTCTACACGATCGACCACAAAAATCGAAGTTTTGCGTAGGGTATCGATTCGATCTACACACGCGTAAAAACCCCAATTCAGAGATTCGACGAGGGAAGGGCAAATTCGTAAGAAAAATAAACGAGAAGTTATTTCTGAAATAATTTAGCTAAGAATACCCCCTCTTTCCAGTGTTTCACCTTTTTTTCACAATATAAAACGAAGGCCTCGGATTGTCTCTGGCGAAGCCAGAGAAAGGGCTCTCGGGTTCCATACATTATGCGGCAGCTGGCAGAAAAATGGGGAGAAGTCATTTATTTTCTCCCATGATTTTTGACTTCTCCCCCATTTGATATCTCTCCCCCTTATTCTCACACACTTATCGCCAGATGTCCATTTGTGTGTGGAGAAATCAAAATCATGAACCCCCATGATTTTGACTTCTCCACCACATGTCACCTATTAGCCTTTTCTGGCTTCGCCAGAGGCAAGCCAAGGCCTAAAAGGAATCGAATTGTGTGGGGCCCACACGTTGATGACGCAAGAATGTTGTTTTATTAATATCAGTGGAGGGGTGAGTAGGGAAATATATTGAATTGTCTAGCATTCCTAGTTCCGAAACAATTGCTTTTTGATTCGGCAGTTAAACGGCTCTTGCGTTTTGCTTCACAATTTAATTTCTCTCGTGAAAATATGAAGATTTAGCATACTCCCAAATATATCCAAAATCCCAACCGTTTATGTCAGTTGTTTTTCAAACGTTATCATAACTTGACCCGTCATTGAATCGATTGAGTGGGAATTAGGATACTTCCAAATATACTCAAAATCCTAATAGTTTATGTTAGTTGTTTTTCAATGTTATCATAACGGGACCGGTCATCAAACCAGTTGAGTCAACCGATTTTCAGTTTGACTGGTTCGATCTATCCGATTCAACCATGTCTTTTTTTTATATATATTTTTTTAAAATCTATTTTTACCCATTTATGATCGTTCAGATTGATTCTACTGGTTTTGACCACTAGTTCCTAGTTTAACCGGCCAATTCTTTCGATTTTTACGAAAAATTGTCAATTTTTAAAACGGTCCGATTTTAGGGGAGTTTGGGAACCGATGAGAGGACCGATTCCTGATTTTTTCGATTCAATTGACCGATCCGATCCTAAGTGGTTTTTTTAAAGAGCTATGCGTCATTGGAAAAGATAAAATAAATCTATTCAAATCCTGACCCTTAGTAGTTGATTATAAACTATTAAGATTAGGGAGTTCCCACGACGCAAACAAGAAACCTGATAAATCTTACGGGACATAAGAGTCCTATGGATAAGAGACATAGCCAAAAAAAAAAAAAAAAGTGCTATCCCACTCCCGGGGCAAAAAAGATAAAAAAAAAGTTCTTTTCTTGGAACTGACACCTATATGGCTAGGATAAAAGTTTAAGGACAAAAAAATCACCAGGTGTCATCCTTATCAATTTAAGGCCCTCGAATTTTGCTGTTTGGCTTGGGCATCCACAAATTTGGTTCCTTTGTAAATATTTTATTTTGCCTATTTTTGTGGGCTTTGACTCACTCACAAAAAAAAACAAAGGAAAAATGTGTGCTATGTCATCTGTGTGGTAGTCACGTGTATGGGCTACAAAAAGGTTTTTCCCGGCCATGAAACATTTTCCAATTTGAGAAACATAGTTTAATTTTTTTTAATAATATAAAACTAGCGAACACCCCGTGCGATGCACGGGATAAGATCAGACTCGAGAAAACGAATATGATTAAAGGAGATTAGATCACAGTCTTTTGCGATTAAACTCTCCCCGAGTTCAATCACACCCATAGGTAACCACATGTCCCTTGTAACCCTTATTAATCGTGGTTAAGGTAAACTAACTCTTAGAGTTCAACAATCTATCCTCAATTTTTAAAAAAATATATTAACTTAAGGGTTACTTAATCTGAACCACGCTTAATAAGGGTTAAATGAGTCACGTTGACCTATAGGTGCTCCCACCCTAGGAGAGTTCAATCACGACTGACTGATATGATCTACTATAGAAAGAGAACTAACATTTTAAAAAAAGGAAAATACACAAATGAAAAATTTTAATCAACTCACAATTCAAAAGCTTGATCTTAATTTGGTAGAAGTGAGGGCATCTATTGAATTTGTGATTCAAAATATTGGTTGCTGAAAAGAAAGCTTATTCTAGAGGCATTGCCATAATAGATGTCATTACATTTGAAAAGGGCATTATTATATCTTGATCCTGATATAGAACTGTCTATGTAAATATTTTTCCTTTTTTTTACCTATATCAAGCAGTGCTTGTCTTTAAATCTGGAAGAAATGTGGGTAAATAAGAAAAGTTAGTTGGACTTGTGATAGCAAATGCCAATCATCTGTATTGATTTTTGGTTCAAGCACAGTTAGAATCTGATTTTTTTAAAAACTCATTTTGAGGTTTTTGTTTTCATCAAGCACATCTCAATTCTGTAAACCTATAGATATCAAATTAACAGAGAAAACAACATGATGGTTTCAAGTTGCGAAGTTCTTCAACTGCAAGAAATTCCACTCCACTCAAGCAGTCATATGCTTAGTATATTTGTCATTGTCCTCTACATTCTCCTGAAATCAAGGTGGGCAAGACTAAATCAAGTATTGCAGCAATGGAATTGCAACTACAGCATCAACTGTTTGGGCATACTTTGGTTGGGCTTGCAGGCCAAGCTCACCTACGAAGGAGAAGTGAATCCAAGGCTGCTTCTTGTGTTGCCTTTGAGAAAGTCTTGAGAGATGTGACAAGATGGGGAATACTGAGTGTTGCAGGCTCAGTAGCTCTCAAACTTGGGGAGTTGCGTAGGAGTGCATTTAGAGATTTAAGATGCTCCTCGTTCACGGTTCTGGTGACCCATAAATCCTTCTCCATAGCAGCTGTAATGCAGCAAACAAACCAGTTGGAGACAGGAAAAAAATTATGCATGCATGACTAAGCCATTATAAAAAACCATCAGAACCAATCATATTACATACCAAAGAAGTGTAATTCCAAGTATTGAACAGCAGCAAAAACATGTAAATAACCATTAATTTAGTATTGTGTCCAAACTTCAACGTCCATTGAATATACCTGTAGGTCCTCAAACTTCAAATGGCATGAGCTGAATGAGACCCACACATAACTTGATGGGTCTACCTAGGAGATCTTCTATGTAAAAAATCAAACACAGTCAGTAGATACAAACTATCCCTGATCCAAAATATGGAATATTTTTTGTATAGACTACGACTAAGAATCCAACAGATATGATGGTTAGACCACCAATTGGGTTATAGAAGATTGGATATCAATCAGATAGAGAAGAACTTACGATGGACACATTGAGCAAATAAGGTAATATTTTTTTGATCAATAAGGTACTCCAACCATGCATTCTTCAGCACATAGAAGTTAGCATCAAACTGTTCCAATGTTACTCAGATTCAATCCAACCATTGGAATGCTGCCTTAAGGTTGCTACAGCACAATTATATCTAAAAGCAATTAAAGCATCCTCATTCTAATTGTTGAAAGTGCTTATTCAGTCTTATAAAGATGCACTCAATGAGTATCTGTGAAATTATTATGCATTTATTTATAGTTATTACCCCCCACAAGGGAGATATTGGTTAAATAATTATCGTCTGGTAAGTGATAGTTTAAGGAGAAGCCAACTTTCATCAAACAATCATAAAATCTTCTAACTATTGTTTATTTCACCTATGTTATCATCAACTACACCAGATGGAAGAGACGGCATCAGTAAAAAAAGTTACATGTGAAGCATTTACCCTTAATTTGGCTATATTTTTGTAAAAAAATTTGGTTGTTTCAAACAAATGCATCCATTCAAGAATTTCTGATCCCTTGCTGCCCAAAGATCTATAGTAAGGCGGTTTTACTCAACGGTCAGTCCCATCTTTAGTGGGAATGAGTTGGGATGTGAAGATAATACCCAAATTCATGTTCGGTTAGTCGAAACATATATATATTTTTTGGACAAAGTAGATATTAAAACAGAGAGTCAACATCAACAGTCTA
Organism: Tetracentron sinense; assembly: GCA_015143295.1. Classification (NCBI taxonomy): domain Eukaryota; kingdom Viridiplantae; phylum Streptophyta; class Magnoliopsida; order Trochodendrales; family Trochodendraceae; genus Tetracentron; species Tetracentron sinense. The sequence continues at coordinate 161,298 of JABCRI010000658.1, read as the reverse complement.
GATTATATTTATTAGAAAACAATTGATTTAAACAACTTTATATTGATGATATCATAAAGCATAATTATTATATCTCAAATAATCCCATAACTTAAGAAGGTAACACATACCTAGGTGCACAGGTAAGTTTATTAAATAGAAGCAAGAAAACAAAGAAGGTAGCACAAACCTAGGTGCAAAGAAATAGTCCCTCTCAAATTTATAGAAGATGTTCACAAGGTTATATAATTTGTTAAACTGGAATCCATATAGGATATATGAAAGACCAACTGACGCTCTCAGGACATATGGGCACAAATAGTAACCTCAGATTATGTCTTGCATTTTGTTTGTTATTTCTATCTTTACTCTATTTTCAGGCACAATTGTGATGTGTATCATTGAGTATTATGTCGATTTTGTATAGGAACAGTTAAGTCAGGGGTACTTATATATATGGATGCTACATGGGTAGAAAAAAATACACCAAAACTCTAATGATTTCCATAAATTATGTTTATATGTTAGGACACAACCCTCCAGTACTACCAACTGAAATAAACCCTTCTTCACTCCAAATATAAATCATATTAACTACCCCCCTCCCAATCATCAACCTGCAAACTACCACACCGCTATTCGCGTTATCTCCTTTGGCAATTGCAATGATATAGTAGGCCATTTTACAGAATGGATAGGGAAAACAACTTTTGGCCATGCTTTTACCTAAGAAAGGCACTGAAGAGCAGTATACTTTCCGTAGGTATTTTTCAAACTTGTTTTGCCTCTCTAATATATCGTAATCCTTATTCAACTTTTAGAATCTATTAAATACTATACAGATCTATGCATGTAGCAAGAGAGCCAGAGGGTGGAGAAATAGAATTAATATCACATTGCCGATAATACATCTGTAATTTTTTCAGTCATTTAACAGATTTCAAAATCTATTAGATACCATTCAAAAACTATACGCAAGTTAAATTATTGATTTTTTTATTGTACTTTCTGGTTCAAATGATTCATACAATAAAGGTAATTGTTCCTTTTGTCTAAGGAAGTCTTATGTGTTCTCCCATTTATGAGCATTCCCAATCTCAAATAATCTTATATCGCCACACTCGTTTCAATTTTTTAAGAGTATTGTGAGATTAAGTAATGCAAAAATTGATGTAGACAACTATAAAATTTAAGTAGACATCTCAAGCTTGAAGTTAGTCCAAAGCAAGAAAAAATTAGTAGCGTGCCTAGTAGCATCAGCCTATGCACCACATAGCTAATTCACAAATTCTGCAGATTACAAAAGTAAGATAGAACCTATGCTATATATAATATCTCTAAATAAATGAATGCGATAAATAAAATTAATTGGTCTTGGATTGTTAAACTTTACCTGGTGGTAGACAGATTCAGGGGTATATTGATCAATTATTAGCCCACCCTACTTCAAACAACTTAATTAAGAAGTACCAACAATATAATCTAATAATCATATAATGTCAAAAAGAAATATACATGTACGATCATGTCATCATCCTTGAAATGATCAAGTTAGATTGCAGTTAAAAGGATGTTTATGTAAGCCAATTAAAAAATTAAGGGAGCATCAGGAGGCTTTATATGTTAAAATAACCATTGAGTTTCAATTCTCTAGTTGAGTACTACATAAACTTCTAGAACGGCGTATGGCGTTGAGCGTGCCCCTTTCTGAATGTGTGTGCTTATGTTCAAATGAATCAAGATTTTTAACATGATGCATACTTCCTAGTAAATTAAGCATGTTGCAATGAGAATCAGGTGAAACGCAATCAGAAAAGAGTATGTAAGTACTTATAAAAAAAAAGAAAAGTTTGAAAAACAGGAAGTAGTATCCACCCAAATGCCAAAGAAAAACCAATAAATACAGAAATTGGATCCTCTTTAGCACCTATTGACATACCAACCAAACAATGCAGGTCTACTAACACCATCATGTCATTGATCTAGATCCACATCCACTTACAACATAGCTTGATTATAAATGAAATCCAAAATTTTCCACCAAGAAAATTTATCTAAATTTAACTATAGATAATTAAAACTACTCAATCTGAAAATTCCCTTAATTTAGCTGAAATTTTCAATTATTTCCTCTATATCTGCATTGAGTATAATATCACAGTGTAGCAAAAAAGAATACGTCATTTTGAAATCAGCATAGTCTTTGTTTTATAAGCTATGCCAGATCATTATTTACTTTCACAAGTGAATAAAAAAAATGGATTTTATTCTTCATAGTTGAACTGCATCTAGATAGCTATGGAAAAGGAAGGAAATTTACCTTGTAATAGTCCGAGTCTGACATGGGTCTTGCTAAGATATCCCTCGTGAATATTTAGGTCACAAACTTAATGGTTTCCAATGGCTGTCCAAAAAAACAGAAGCCAAGGGCAATTACATATAGTACTTCTCTTTGTCTTCCTCGATCCGAGACCCTGTGAACAAAGTTAAACAGGAAAATAATATAAAAATAAGAAACTTACTAATGAAAACAGGGAAAAAAATTTGAAGCCCTACAAATTTGGAGATCAATCTAGTATACGGATCAAGAAACTTACCGATCCTTTGAAATGGGCACGTCCTTTGAATGTAGCCATTTGCCTCTCAATTTCATTTGATTCTCAAATACTAAAAGAGGGAAGTAAGTCAATAAGAAGAATAGACGTGGTAGGGCTATGGATGATGGGGGTTCTTATAATCTTTTTTATTGTTACCTGTTGGAGTGACCCTTTGAGAGATGGAAAACCGGTTTCGAGAGATGGAAGACCGGTGATAGAAGGCTAAGATTTTAATAATAACATCATAAACATAATTACGAATAAAAAAAAGTCAAAGGAAACAGAATAATATTTGTTTGTTCATATGGAACTAAGTCTAATAAAAATTAAAAGGAAACATAATAAAAGTTCAATTATCAATTGTTTTTTGAATGAAGACATTCTCGAATCCTGTAGCATCATAAAATAATCAATCACTATTCATGTCCTTTCGATGGTGATTCGTTGACATTGGTATAACTGCACAATGATAAAAAATTATGTGAGTGCCTATCGAATACTATTTTTCTTAATAATAAAATATTCTTAATTTTAAAATAAGCTACAAATATTTAGACATTTTTTTTGTAATTTATTACCTTGAAAGAATCGAAGATTCATTACACGAACTTGTTCCTTTTGCTTCCTTTTTTTGTCTTTTATATTGCTGACACATACGTAAATAAAATCAGAATGCATAATGAAATTTTATTGAAGAATAACGAAATGTATTTTGTATTAGTAGACAATGGTTTAGTATCAGTAATATGTAATAAACAATAAGGCATGATAATGGATGAATATAAATTACCTTTTCAATAAGTTTCATTTCAGGCTCAGTGAGCTTATATTCTTCAATATTTGATACTGTGAAGCCTTGCATCGTGATGAAACGATGGTTTTCTGGAGTCAGTCGGATTTGGAACCAATATTCTTTCATCAAACAACTCATTAATTTCATATCTAAATCATTGCTTTCGTTTGCCTGTAAGAATAAATGTATAAATAATAAAAATTATTTGTAATTATTTTATGAAGTGAAATATAATAGGATGCTTACCAGTAGGTTCAAGTCGTGAAAATCTAATGATGTGCAACCAAGAAGATATTCTGCCTCTTTGTTAAACATTACGAATGATGCTTGAGTTGAAAAGTCTTGAACATCAACTTTGACACAGAATCTGATAAATATTTTGGAATTAATAGTAAAATTTATATTTAATTAGAATTAGACTAATCAAATAATAGAATGTATACCTGAAGATGACGCTTGGGTTGGTTATATTGCAAGAGATGCATGTTGTAGATTCTCCATCAACACGTATCTTTTTTTTACACACTATGCATGCTTTATACCAATATGGTTTTGTTGTGTCGACTCTAACAATCGTTCCTTTGATAGTATAAAAAGTGGCCTGTATTACACAAAGGCTCAAAATTAATTTCTATTGATCAAAAAAGTAAATGAAATAGATCTATAATTCATATTAATACCTGTGATGGACACACAGACGATTTTGAAATTAGATCATCAATAGAAACTCTATCTTCGATTGCCGGAAATTTTGAACCAGGAACGTAAGCACCATTGTATGATGATTTTAATAAAAATGTACCACCTTCTACATGTAGCCTAAAGATAATATATACACTAATTAAATAATGTTGAGATTAATATTCATATAAACACAAGTGAAATGAATACAAACCACTCCAAGATGCGCTTAGCTTCTGGTATGGATGGTTCGAATTTCAATAGCGTTGATATTGTAGAAGAAAGATATATATCACCTATTAATTCAAATATAAAAAATAGGAAAAAATTAGTGTAACAAACACAATGATAGATACGATATATTTATATTTTTTTGTACCTTGAAATTCTCGAACCAGCAAAGATGTTGCAACCAATACAACATGATTGCCCATTGCATGTAGTAATTCATCATCATACTTTAAAGCAAGCGGGCCCCAAATGGTTAAGGTAATTGAAGTTACCCTGACAAATGAGAATATAATTACAATTATAAAAAAAAAAAGGTTTAAATCATTTACAAAATAAAAATAACTCAAATAAACTTACGTAGTATCAACAACTATAATATCCCTTTTGACAGTAGTGCTACCGTTTTTCTTGTGTACTTCAATAGAAGGGTTTACAGCAACAATAACTCCAATAATATCTACATCAGAATAAGTCATTCAATGTCACAGTTTTAAACTTTATGATTTAATAATCAAATGAATGAGGAAAAAAAGTAATTTATGAATAAGTTATAGCAAAAGAGAGGTATATGAAAGACCTATGTTGCTTTCTTCACTATTAAGCAAACCTCGCAGTGACTTGAATTCTTTGAAATTGTACTTTCGAGCTGATATCTCAGAGCAAGCGTCTTCGATTTTGTGAATACTTGTTTCATTTGTAAAATTCAATTGGTATTTATGAGAAACCACTTGAAATTTGGTGAGTGCATTAACAACTTTTACATTTGTAATGAAGTATGCACTCTCTTCTTCTAAAATGGACGAAAACTTATCAACGTCACTGTTGAACAAAGTGGCCTGTATTTCGCCCCCCTATAAATCAAATGACGTCCATTGAATTATATTAGAATTTTCAGCATGTAAGAACAGTTCTTTAAAAAAATTGTAACATACCTTTTCGTCAATTAGAATGATTTTTAGAAGTTTCCCACATCCTTTTGCATTACTGTATTCGTAAACATCAAAAACTCGACTTACGCGCACTTTTATTGTCCAACTGCTCTTGTAAGGATGAATGCGATCAAAAGTTTCATAATCCATCCTAACTTAACAAAATGAAAATGTTATAATAGACACTATTAATGAGATCAAATGAATTTTGTATTCACATTAAGCGTGAAAGTATTAGTAATTGAATAATACATGTTTGGACAGAATAAAATTATTTGTCATTATGTTCTCAAGGTAACATGGACAATAATGATTTTAATTGCTAGTAGATTGATTCCCTTATATATAATATATACATATTATTTTTAAAGTATTCCAAATGCGAAATGAAAGTTAATATGTAAAAGCATACTTTGACTAATATAAAGTTAATTTGGAACAAAATACTTGCAATGAGTAATTCACTAATTCAAATTACATAAAAACATTAAAGTTACTATATTTTAAGTGAATCATAATATGTTAGCACTAAGAAAATCTTCAGATTTGTCTGATAATTACAACATTATAGAAATCATGTATATATATATTTAAGTTTAAGAATGACATGTTTTCGTGGGTATGATGAATATACAATATTTTTATAAATATAAGAAATTATGTACTTAATTATGTTCTTTAATTTGTTCTAAGTATTATTTTAGAAAAAATATTTGGGAACACATATGACTACATATTTTAGTGGACATGTCAACAATATGTATGATGGTTAGAAAATATGAAAAATACCTGCTTGTGTTCAATTATTGGAAATGCCATTGAATACTTCTTTGAATACTACATTCTTTGTACAATTCACCGGTTGCTCTCCTTTATTGACTATAAGAATTTTCAATCCATTTGGGGTTGTTGCTCTGTAAATAGCTACATATAACTGTCCATGAGAAAACACAGGATTTGGCAAATATATCCCAACATGTCTCAATGTTTGACCTTGACTTTTGTTTATTGTCATTGCAAAAGCCAGTTTTAAAGGAAATTGTCGTCTCTTTAAGGTGAATGACCATTCTGTATCTGAAGGTGATAACACGATTCTTGGAATGAAAACAACATCACCTGCATTGCTTCCAGTGATTATTTTTGCCTCGATAACGCGTTTTCCCATTTTTTCAATAATAAGTCGGGTACCATTGCAAAGGCCTGCACATTGATTTAAGTTACGTAGAAGCATTACCGGTGCACCAACTTTTAGATCCAAACAATGTTTTGGTAGCCCAGAAAATGTCAGTGAGTGCAACAATTCAGGCAGATACATGTCTTGTTCATTATTGTCGTCAGTTGAGCTTAATGTGTCCGCGCTTAGAAAACTTTGCACATCACCTGGTAGCATTGACAATAATATCGAATTTATTTCATCAACATCAATATTTTTAGGTGCAAGAATGCTACGTTCTTGTAGGTACGACCAATCCAAATATCGATTTCGAAGATCAGGAAAGATACTCTCAATTAGGTGATTTAATCCGTCATTAGTATTGTCAATAAGGAATTCATTTGGGATTTGTATCTAATTTGATTCTTCAGAGCTAGCAATCAGTGCTGCAGGAACTCTTCCATCACCAACATCAAGTATCCATTGTGCAAATTTTTTCATTTCAACACGTTGTTCCTCTGTAATAGTTGTGGACATCACTCGCATATTAGTATGTAATTTAAGAACATGACATTGATTCCAAATACTTGATCTTTGTAATGATGATGCTACTATGCTCTCACGTGTCCCCTTTCTAATCACAGGTAAAATCTGACGAAAATCACCACCAAGTACAACTGTTTTGCCTCCGAATGCTTTATTGGATGCATTGGAATCCAATGGTTCCATCAAATCTTGGAAAGTTCTATTCACAGCCTCAAACGCATGTCTATTAGTCATTGGTGCCTCATCCCATAATAGTAAATCTGCTTCTTGTATTAGTTTTGCAAGATCAGTTCGATGGGCTATTGGACAACAGGATGTTTCATCTAAATTTAGAGGGATCTTAAAACGTGAATGTGCGGTACGCCCCCCCAGTAAAAGTAATGCAGCAATGCCTGATGAAGCGACAGATAATACTATTTTCTTATTAGCCCGAATATGTGCAATTAGTGTTTTCCACAAATAAGTTTTTCCAGTACCTCCACTTCCATAAACAAAGAAAACACCACCTATTCTTGTGTATATATGATTCAACCACCTGTTGAAACACATTTTGTTGCTCCTCGTTCAAACCAGAATGCAGAATTTCAAAATTTTGTTTCTCAAGGTCAGCATCAAATGAAAGTTCTTCTCTAATGAGACGATTCAAAAGCACAGTAGTATTTTCCAAGCTGGGCATGAGCATTCCTGTGAATTCTTTGAGGGATCTTCCATTCTTATTCAATATTTGCTCAATTTCATTCAAACCCATATTCTTCTGAACAATTATATCTAAACTTAGATCAGGTTCACCAGTATCTCTTCGTGATTTGTATTGCATGTCATCAGTTAGGTCCATCCAATGTCTTTCCCAAAGTTCTAATGGATTTGTCAATTCTGAAAACATTAGCATAGAACAGAACATATATCGTAGTTGTCTTCCCGTTGCCCAAAGAGATGCCTCAGTCAGTGACTCATGCCATTCTGTATCGTCATCCAATAATCCAAGAGCAGGGCAAGCAGCCTTGAATGTTGGATATATGATACAATCAACGGTTCTTAGATCCTCAAAGTTTGTTGCACCATGAATAATATGAAGTAACATTCGTAGATAATAACGCTCTCCTGAATTTGGATGTGCAAAATATAATCTCCCAATTGAAGTTTGTTTTTTTCGCCTTGTCCATGCCTTTAGCTCTCTGTTCCAAACCCAACTTGTTGGAAATTGGGCATATGTCAATAACCTTGCATCGTCATGCATTTTATTCGATTCAAACCATTGCGTTAACATTGTGTCTCTAATTCTTGGTCGTGCCATAACCGATTCAATATGATCAGATTCTTTGAAAATAACAAATTGTTCATCAGGTAAATGGTACTGCAATCTTTCAACAGGTGGATATTGTTGTTGAAGCGCAAAATCAAAAATTCGCCAGCAAGATTCTATCGCTGATACATAACGACAATCCAAAAATTGTTTGACTTCGTCCACCTCCTTATAATGTTGTACGCCATTTTCATTTTGAGTCAAAATGTTATCTTCAATCACAATTGTTGCTCGGTCTACACCCTTATGTATGTATTTGTATAAGTACTTTATAACCTTAGTTTGGGCACAACGCTCTACATTTATGTGTGCATCATATTTTCTGATAAGATCCCGATTATGGGGTATCACCCATCTATTATCAACATCGAATCCATTTATATTGATAGTATTTCCATCATTGCGTCGCTGATAAACTACGAACCCATTTTCATCAATTGTTGTTTGGTTGTAAAATTTCTTTGGATATTTTTTTTAGCACTTTCCATCTATCATGCATGGAGACCGCGGATTTATTGACCCACATGGGCCATGAATCATACATCTAACAACAGTCTCATATCCAAGCGGGTCAGTGTTCTTATCTGGAAGCTCCGCACTAATGATTGCATCAACTTCTTCTGGTGAATTTAACTTATCTTCTTTTCTTAAAGTCAGAAGGATGTGTGCATGTGGTAAACCTCTTTTCTGGAATTCAATTACATGGACATCTGCGCGTTGAAAAAAATAATAATAAATCGTATGTAATGTAATTATGTATATAAGAAATTTAAATGTTAAAGAAAATTCAAATACAGCGGCAATGAAACATTTAAAAAAAAAGATTATAAACACGTACCGGCTATAACTTGACCAAAAATGTTGATTTTTTTCAAGTTAAACATTAGTTGCTTTAGCATAATTCTGAATACCCTTGAAACTATATCAAGTCGATCTTCAGGGCGTTGGCCATGGATACGTGCTAGTTCTTGTTGAATTGTAGGAATTCTTGGGTTGCATGTAAATGTAATAAAAAGATCTGGAGGACCTTTACATCTGCAAATTGCCATAACATCTTGATAATGTTGTATCATATTGCGTGGTCCTCCATTAAATGATGATGGTAAAATGAACCTCCTACCAACTGCTGATGCATTAACATCTCCTGCAGTTATCGCGTCTTCTAAACCTTTATAAAGATCTGAACGCAATTTATCCTGATTAAACCTCACCCAATTCAATCGTTCTTGTTCAATGGCTGCGTAACAATCCACAACAAACTGTTGAAACAAACGGCCTCCTTGTAACAATGTTGTTCCCTCAGTTGATCGAAATTGTAACCGAAAAACATAGAATTCTCTTATTGAAACAGTTTTTCGAGAATGAGATGGACTGTCTGTAATTGGAATATTTTTGCGCCATCCATCTTCTCCATATGGAAATAATAGAGGGTATTGTAAGGGCATGTAAGATGAGTGCATTTCGTTGATTCTTTTCAAGTAGCCTTCTGTTGTGCATACAATTATATCACGATATTCAGCATCTTCGGTTCCATCACCGATTATATTAAAGCAGCAACCTCACTTGATGTCGGTCTGTTGTATTGTTGTTCATCCCTTCTCTCAATGATCCGTATATGAAAGTTTAGCGCTTCATCTTTAGCCAAGGCATCTCTTGCCATGCGAAATACGTGCACATATGGATTGATATTATCTAGCATTGTTTGTAAGCCACTTACTATAGATACATCATATTGTGATGTACTATTTTTTTCTACAACGACATTTATTCGATTACGAACTTCATGCTCTGTGTCATATACATAAAACTGAGCAAACTTCGGCTTCTGTCCAGATGAAGGGAGTAAAGTGCCAATTCTATGATAATTCTCGCCATTGATTCTAAATGTATATGGACCGCGACCATCCAAGACACTGTGATCAACTTTTCCACCCATTGATGTAAATGACAACATTGAGTTATATGCTCTTATATGTTCTTTAAATCCTCTATTTTGTAGAAGAGTTTGCAAATATACTGGTGTTGGGAGAAGATGCGGTAATTGGATTTTGCCTGACTGACAACAGAGCATAAACTTTGGGTGGCTTACTGAACTCTTACAACACTTTTCTTCAACCCACATCAATGCAGAACAATATTGACATTTGTTCTCTCTAATTCCAAACTCCCATCTGCATGAAAATTTCTGATCTCTTTGGTTCAGAAATTGTTGTTTATCTAAAATAAAACATAATTTTAGAGTTGCATTAGTAAATATTGTAAAATAATTTTGATAGGCTAGGTTAGTGAGTTAGGGAAGCTTAATAAATACCAGTATTCCGCTTTGATTGTAATATGAGCCTTCTAATATAGCGTGCCTTCTTTTGTGCATCCTTTTTTGAATTCATTGACCCAACAGATGGATTTGGGTTGCATGAATTGTAATCATCACTGTACTCCATTATCCCTTTCCCTCGTTCTGATTGTAAAGCTAACATTCGTATACGTCGTGCTTGTCACTGTGATTCAATGATCGTTCATTTAAAAAAAAATCAAATTATGAATTTGATTTACAAAAAATGAAATATATTGAAGAATAATGTATGTCACATAAAAACGTGTTTAGGTAAGAAATTTATATTAGTATACAAACTAATAAAAAGTAAATTAGAAGAGCTTTAATAAAAAGATTGGTATCTGTAAGTACAAATAGGTCTCTGCAACTTTCGACCAATCCATCTATTTCTCTCAATATTTTTGTAACAATTCCCCTCTAGCAAAAATGATATATCTTTATTTAACGTTCATTTGCAGTTCCGTATCCTACTTGACCAACCCACAAATTTTTGTAACAAAACCTTAATAAAACATACATTATTCTTCAAAAACCAAATAAAAAGGGAAGTAGCATTATTATCGAGAGTTAGACTATAGAATTTTCATTCCAATAGTGTCAAGCATTAAGTGCGGTCATAATTAAAAGCATGTGCAGATATAGAGCCATTAGATTTTTAAACCAATGGTCCAACTCTCGATAGTAGGTACTATCTATTTATTAGTATTATTATTCCCCAATAAAAAATCATATTTAGAAAGCAGAAAACTCAAAATCAAACATAATTAGGAAATGAGTAAGTAAAAAAAAATCACAAAAGAATAAGGGTTGAAATATATATATATATATATATTATTTGGTGATCATTGAATCCGACTTTAAAAGAGAGAACATGTGTTAGTAAGCAAATCCCTATTCAATAAGGGTTGAAATATATATATATATATATTATTTGGTAATCATTGAATCCGACCTTAAAAGAGAGAACATGTGTTAGTAAACAAATCACTATTCAATAAGGGTTGAAAAATATATTCTTAAATATCTAGATCGTTCGTATAATTTGTTAGAAAATTTTATCATATTCAATGAGGTTTTAAAAGGGTATTCTCAAATTTATAAATATTTCTAATTATTTAGAAGCGATTGCATACATATAAAGGACAGAAGACTCTAGAATTTAAATGACCCATATAGTAGATCTCAAGTCTACAGAGTTATAGCAACGGTTTTTTGTGAACCATTTTTAATGAATGATTGTATGAACTATAAGAGATTTACATAAAAAATTGGCACCCGTAAATTAAAAAGCAGTCCCTCTATTTTGCTCAATTCCTTTTTAAGAATTCCCCTCTATTTAAAGTGTTATTTCTCTATTCAACGTTCTCTTGCAGTCTCGTATCCTCTTTGACCAACCCACAAATATTAATCAAATAACATACTAAAATATACGTAATGCTTCATCAATATTAATAGCAAAAATAAAAAAGGGAAGTGGTTTAAAACTCTCAATAGTACCTACTATTGAGAGTTGGACAGTTGGATTTGCAACCTAATGATGACAAACATTAAGTGGAGCCATAATGAAAAGCATTTGCAAATACGGAGTCATTAGATTTTCAATCTAGAGTTCTAGCTCTCAATGGGAGTTTCTATCTAGATTTTTTAAACCAATTAAAAAAAAAACAGATTTAAGAAGCGAAAATTCAAAATCAAACTGTACCATCTAAATTAATACACATATCACTTAAAAATAAGTAGGAATTTAGTAAGCCAAAATAAAAAGCACTAAAGAAAATTGATCTAGTAAGCCAAAAATAAAAATCACAAAAGGAAACTAATCTCAACAATGGAGAAAACATATAGAAGACTATTGGGTAATGAATCTATAAATGTTTTGAAGACAAAATAATGGGGCTTTTTAGTATTGACTGATAAACAACAATTATGAATAACATTAACAACACCCTTTTTAGAAAAATATAGGTAGATCATAGTAGAGATAAATATATATATTTTTTTGATTTGTTATTCATTTGTTCCGATATTAAAGTAGAGAACATGTGTCATGAAACATGTATTTAGTCAATGATGCTTGAAAAGAGTATTTTCTAATTTTCAGATCTTTCTTATAACTTGTTTGTAAATATTTCCCTATTCAATGAGCATTTAAAATAGTATTATCTTTCCAGATATTTCTTACAATTTGGCCACTTTTAAACCACTTTAAAATTAAAGAAAAAAACAGACTTAAGAAACGAAACCGCAAAATCAAACTATACTGTCTAAATACATACACATAGTACTTAAAATTAATTAGGAATTTAATAAGCCGAAATAAAAATTAATAAAGGAAATTGACCTAGTAAGACGGAAATAAAGAACACAGAAGGAAAGTGCTCTCAACAATGGAGAAAACATATAGAAGATAGTTGGATAATGAATCTATAAATATTTGAATACACAATAATGGAGTTTCCCAGTATTGATTGATAAATAACAATTATATATAACAGAAGAAAGACGGTGATGGATGTAGATGGTAGAAGAAGAAGATGGAATAAATAATGGGTAATTTTTTTTTTAATCCAAGAGAGAATCGAGATGGTTTTAAGAGTTTGAAATAAACCCAAAATTGGAGAGAAACTTACTTCTTGGATGACATTGTACAGAAGGAGATGTGTGCCTCTGACAATGGAAAAGTATATATGAGTAATGATAGTAAAGAAAGAGATAGCAGATTTGTGGAAATGAAGTAGTAGAGTGGTGATTTGGTTGAATGGGGAATATCTCATTGTAATGTGAAGTACAGGGACGTGATGCTTGGAGAACCCTGGTGATGGTTGGGGGTGTGATGCTTTGAGAATCCTGGTGATGGTTGGGGAAAAATGCTGAAGTAGCCGAAACACGAATAGTTAGAGTAAATACATGGTAGAAAGCGGATGATGTGGCAGGCGGCCTATGCGTTATAGGTTATACTTTTGAATGTTGTGGCCTTAACTGTGACCAAACATTTGGTTTGGTGGCCAACTTGATTTTGCTACAATGTGAACTCCTTAAGAGTCATTTGAACCCTACCCTGTAAGTTCTTCAGTCATGGATTTTATGTTGTTGAAATACATTGCATGGGATTAAAAAAAAAAAAACTGGAAGTCTATGGTTTTTTTTTTTGGATCCCATGCAATACAGGGACGGTCTCGGGGTTGTCTATGTCCTAGACAGTTTTAGAAGCATTACTCATGATTAAATTAGATGGCTACTTATGCTTGACTTTTAAAAATTGAATGTGGAAACCCAGCACATTGTATTTTTAAAACCATAAAAATAGTAACAATAAGGGTTAGTATTGGCATTGTTAGTGCTAATATGTATATATTATTTTGGTCAAAAGTCCAGTAAGCAAATAGTAATAAAATATTGACCATTAGGCTCCATACTAACCTTGTTAGAACTAATAAGTAATTTAACGTGCTAATACTAAAACCAAGGTTAATTAGTAAATTGAAAGGCTTAGTGGCTGTGTGTGCGTTTAATAACACACATTTTTTTTTTGTGTGGAAAGGTTATCATGTAACACACAGACATACACACTAAATGCACAAATAGCCATAACTAAGGTAACTGCTAAAGTTCCATAAGAGTAAGTCCAAGTAACCACTCAATTCAATCGGAAAAGCATCTCTTAAAACAAAAGCCTTCTCAGTGGCTCTTTCCAATAAAACCTCTGGTTTCATGTTTTTGAAGCCAATGCCACAACAGGGAATGGAAGAAAAAAGGAACAAAATGTGTTTGAGTTCCAAAATGATGTAATTCCAATAAGTGTTTGGAGCAGGTGTGTTTGTTGGCCAATGAGAATTTGATTTGTGTATAACATTAACAAAAAAAAGGAGCCGGGTGTGTTTGTTGGTCAATGTGAGTGTGTGTTGTGTTTAAAATTAAAAATGTAAATAAAAAGCAATGGATTTGGGTTTTAACCTGACTCAAGGAGTCCAGTTATTAGGGCTATTATTTATTTATTATTTTGGTCCAAAATACAGTAAGCAAATATTAAAAAAATATTGATCATTAGGCTTAATACTAACCTTGTTATAACTAATAAGTAATTTAACATGTTGATACTAAAACCAAGGTAAGTTATTAAATTGTAAGGCTTAGTGGATATTGAGCATAGTTAGTTGGGTTTAATAGGGGTACATCTAAAGCATGGGTTATGAAGATTAAAAACACACGTTATTATAATTTTTTTGTCTGGAAAGGTTATCATGTAACACACAAACATACACACTAAATGCACACACAGCCATAACTAAGGTAGCCGCTAAAGTTCCATAAGAGTAAGTCCAAGTAACCACTCAATTGAATCGGAAGAGCATCTCTCAAAGCAAAAGCCTTCTCAATGGCTCTTTACAGTAAAACCTCTCTGGTTTCATGTTTTTTAAGCCAATGCCACCACATGGGTATGTGCTTTGTGTATAACATTAACAAAAAAAAGGATCCGGGTGTGTTTGTTGGGCAATGTGAGTGTGTGCTGTGTTTAACATGAACAAAAAAAAATAGCAAGGGATTTTAGTTTTACCCTGACTCAAGGAGTCTGGTTACAACCAAAATGTTATTTTCTTTAAATATGTTTGTTCATCAGTCACAACCAGAGCATGACTTATTTCTTAAGACCTTATCAATATAGGTACAATAGGTAAAGTTAGAAAAAACTCCCTATTTGGGGATGCGTCCGTATCAAATAGGCCTTTTGTAATTTTTTTTTTGGTAATTAAATGTGTCACCATTTTAACAGGAAAACTGTAAGAATAACTTATTTAGAACAAAGAGCAAATAGTTTATATGCATTAACCAAATAAATTTGCTAATTTATTGATTATTGGACTCATAGGGGAGAATAGCAAGAGGCACATAGAGCAATTATATTGCTGGATAGAAATATAGAAACTGACCTGGATTGGAGCAAGAATCCTGGTTTGTCTGGAGTATGCCGTTTTTGGGTGATGTTTGCTTGATTCTTTTGGAGAGCAAAGACCGGCAACCTCGTCGGATGAAGAGAGATCGGAAAACCAATAGTGATTGAGAGTAAACTATTATGACATTAGGACGACGATGATGAGTGCAGACAATAAAGGAAGATATTTAGAGAAAAGAAAAAGGGTTTGGATAGAAGAAGAGATAGCGAAGTGGTGAACACTTGTACTGTGGAGCAAAGGGACGTGATGGTTCGCATATATGGCAATAGCTACTTGTGTTGCAAAGGAGAAGAACGTGATGGTTTGAAAAGTAATGTTCGTTGGAAAACGTGCTGAAAAGATGATGTGGCAAAAGGAAAAGGCTTGAAAATATTTTGCGTTAGTATTAGGTAATAGATGAGAGCTAAGTCTAAACCCCCATTGATAAACACAACTGGGATGGATGAGTTTAAGGGGTTACTTGCTCGTATGGGCTTTAAATGTTGAGTTAGGTCAATTAATTCTGGTTTGATATGAATATTTTCAATTTCTTTTTGGTAACCGAATATTTTAAATTCAGACCCCAATTATAGACGGGATGGTACAAGCACCATAAGCCTAAGAGATTGAATCACAACCAATTGCGATTCAACTCAGGAGATATCAGTTACACCCACAAGTCAACATGCATCCCATTAACCCCTATTAACCATGCTTAAGATTCGCTAAACCTTAGGGTTCAATAATCTAACCTTGGTTTTAAAAAAATATATTAAAATAATTTTTAACTCTAGTTTAAAAATAAATAAATAAACCCTCAGGGTTAGGATTTTTTTAATATTTTTTGATAAAAACTAATGTTAAGTTGTTGAACCCTAAGGGTTAGTGAATCTTAACCATAGTTAATAGGGGTTAAATGGGACACGTGTTGACTTGTGGGTGCGATTGAACTCTCTCTGGATTCAATCGCAATTGGCTGTGATTCAATCTCTCAGTGTAAACACACCTATATATATTTGTTTCTAAATCAACTAAGCATTACGATCCATTTCATTCAAAAGCCAAATCTGAACCGACACAATTACGAACATGTTTTTTTTTTTTGATACCCTTATGAACGAGACCGTTTGATGTATGTAGCCTTGCGCTCAGATCTTGTGTGCCTCTTACGAAAATGTGTTATGTGTACCTAAAACATCCCACTCATGTTTAGGGAGATTGACGCTGTCACTTCCGTTCACCTCTTTTCTATTAACCACTATAGGGAACTTTTGGTCAAACAATCAACTAACTGAACCAAACGAGAAGGTTCCCAATTCAAATTTCTTCTCTTTCTTCCCTTATCTGCTTTCTCCCTTCACAAAATCAGGAAAAAAGTTGTAGAGAGGCAATGATAGAGTTAGAACCATGGATTTGGCTACTTTTTCTGGAATATTTATCGAATCATGATCATAATATTACAGAATAATAGTTGGATCAGACAATATAAAGCTAGGCATAGATGGAATTGTGACGGGGTTTTAATTAATTTAAAACTAATTTCGGTTAATTCATCTCCAACTTTTTCTGGTTGTCCTTCCCAAAAAAACTTTTTGTTGGTTGTGTGAAAAGGGAGAAAGTAGAAGATGGAAAGAGAGAGAAAAATAAGATTTAGGAAAGTTTTGCCTGATATTATGACCTTTCCTTTTGTAGTTAATAAAAAAGAAGTGAACGGAGGTGATGGCGTCAATCTCCTGAACA
Organism: Tetracentron sinense; assembly: GCA_015143295.1. NCBI lineage: Eukaryota > Viridiplantae > Streptophyta > Magnoliopsida > Trochodendrales > Trochodendraceae > Tetracentron > Tetracentron sinense. Next base: position 144,080 of record JABCRI010000658.1, on the reverse strand, counting down.
TGTGTTGGATGTTACAGGGACACATGACATATTTTCATAAGGAGCACACAAGATTTGTGTGCAAGGTTGAACACTCCAAGTTGATGTCATGTGTCACTTTACATATCTCCCTCTCTTTTCTCTTAAGCCTCTCTTAATTAACAACGTCAATCTCTTGATCACCTTATTTGCAACCGATTGAAACCCTACTTGTTCATATAAAACTGCATTCCATGTGCAGGGATTACATTTTATTACATTTTGCCACCATGGATGATGTCCCTACAAAGGTGTAGATCTCTTTTGAGTGTGTTTGAAAGAAAAATGATGTGTGAGGATATAAATTTATCGCATTTCCTCCTCTCTCAATTCTAAATGTCAAGATAAGGTCCGAGAGTAGAGGAATAACGTTAAATTTATTTGAAGAGTCCCCACCTGTTTTATAGGGGATAAGAGGATCCCGAGATAGTCCAAGATAAGGAACCTATTGTCCAGAGTAGTCTAGGTAAGAGATCCATTTAAGTCCTGAGGAAGGGGTTAGGCACCCTAGGACGCCCATCCAATGATGGTTACCTACTCACTACTCATTAGGTCTAAGCCAAACATTTAAAATCATTTAAAATTTCTTAAACAATTAATGATTTGCTAATCAAGCATAGACAAGCATAAATGGGGTGTAAAATTTTTATCTTAGGTTGGGGTCGAACCTTGGCTCGGGCTACCTACTTATCCCGAGAGTAGAGGAATAACGCTAAATTTATTTGAAGAGTCGTCACCTGCTTTATAGGAGAACAGGATCCCGAGATAATCCAAGATAAGGGGCCTACGGTCCATAGTAGTCTAGGTACGAGATCCATTTAAGTCTTGAGGAAGGGGTTAGGCACCCCAGGACCCCCATCCAATGATGGTTACCTACTCATTAAGTTTATGCCAAACATTTAAAATCATTTAAAATTTTCTAAACAATTAATGATTTGCTAATCAAGCACAGAAAAGCATAAATGGGGTGTAAAATTTCTATCCTAGGTTGGGGTCGAACTCTGGCTCAGACTGCCTACTTATCCGATTAGTCGGAATCAGACCCTAATAGTAGTTTGGGGTTGTGACTATTTTTATACTCGTTTCAGAGTTTTCGGCAGTTATGACTCGTGCCTGAGTTGGGGGAATCGGAGTTGAGATTATGGAATCTCGTTTCGGAGTTTGGTTGCGTAGATAAGTGCTCATAGGGGAGCGCTAGGGGGCGTTCATTTATTAGGGTACGTCTTTTTTGAATTTTGTGAGTTTTTTTGAATGTTTTTGTTGTTTTGTATTTTTTGATTTTTTTGTATTTTTTTAATGATAGTTTATAACCTTATTTCGGATGACTAACTAACGGGGTAGACAAATTGATTAGGGTAGAAATCCACCTAAGTGCTCGAGATAGGCAAAATTTGAAAAGAAGCTATGGCCTAATCCTATAATTTACACATACACACATTGATTAAATTTCAAGTAACAATAAATAGAGCTAAGAATAAATTGAGATCAATATGGGCCAAGGCAAAGTTAATATGTCAAAGCCTATTGCAACAACCAAGATAAAAAAATATAAATAAAAATAGGTACCGAAGGTGACTCCCCCCTTAAGGTCAACTTCTCTACTATTATTATAATGCGGATGGCCCATTCAAAACGTGGATTGAAATGTTTTAAATACCTAAAATACCCCTTAATCTAGTGAATACAAGAAATGATGTGGTTTGTAAGAGGTTGAAATATTTTAAGGATGATTTAGTCATTTTTCATCCCTCTCCCATAAATCCAATCACTTGCACACTCAACCGTTCCCCTCTCTCTCCTCACGTCCCTCTCACTCTGTCCTTTTTTCACCCCTCTCTCACCCTTTAACAGTACAGCCAATTGCGATTGAACTCAGGAAGACCAAAGTTCAATCATATCCACAAATGAGCAAATGTCATTTTTAATCCTTATTAACCATGGTTAAAATTTACTATTCCTTAAAGTTTAACAATTTAACCTTAATATTTAGAAATTATTCTGATTTCAATTGCACCCACAAGTCTGCAAGTATAATTTTAATCCTTATTAACCATAGTTAAAATTTACTAACCCTTAAAGTTTAACAATTTAACCTTAATTTTTGGAAATTATTTTTAAAAACATTAATCTTACGGTTGGGTCCGTAGATTCCTCTTATCCTTATATTTCTTTAGAGTCCTAGTATAATAGAATTGTATTTATCAAAAAAAAAAATTGGGATTAAACTCTCCCCAAATTCAATCGCACCCTAGTCAACTCGGGTCACGGGTCACTTTTAATCCCTATTAATTGTGGCTAAGATTCATGTACTCTTTCTATTACTAATATAATGAGAATGTCTCCTTAAAAATGTAGGTTGAATTTTTTAAAATTCCACTACCCTTACCACACTCATACTACGCTACTCATTTTGCTTAATTCTCGTACCATCCCTTATTTGAAATTTTAACTAGGGTTTAAAAAAATTAAAAAAATTTCCTAAAAACCAAGGATAGGTGAGTGAACTCTAGGGGTAGGTGAATCTTAACCACAGTTAAGGGGTGTCAAAAGAGACACATAGCAACCTCAAGGACATAATTGGACTCCACTGTGGTTAAGATTCAACCACCCCTAGTGTTCACCCAATTATCATTGGTTTTTAGAAAAAAAATATTAATTTTTCAGACCCTGGTTAAAATTCACTACTTCCTATGGTTAATTTTTTTTTTTCATATTTTTAAAAAAAACCAAGGATAAGTAGGTAAACCCTAAGAGTGGGTGAATCTTAAACCACCCTAGGGGTGGGTAAATCTTAAACCACAGTTAAAGAGTGTTAAAAGAGACACATGGCGACCTAAGTGGCATAACTGGACTCCTCGCTCTCTTGATAAAACACTCTAAAAGAAGAACGTCTCGCCAAAGCCCCGCCTGCCCCCTTTTTTTGCTATACCCTAAATGCCCTTAAATCCTTTTGGTTTTCAAAATATCCCTACATCATATTTTTATACCTAATGTGTCTGTCGCAATTTTTTGTATTCACAATGTCCCTCAAGTTTCTATATTCAAAATATTCTTTAATTTTGTTTTCCAAAATGCCCTCACTAGAGTCCCTCATATCCTCTATCTCACGTGCATCGCACGTGCTACCCACTAGTAACGAATAAAGAAGAATAATACAATAAACCACAATGGCCACATCTAAATTGGAATAGGTCACCCTATTTAAAAGTTTGGCCAAAACAAAACCTATAATTTACAAATTTCAAAAGGGAAGCCAGGACTTAAAAGGTTATGGTCTGGTTTTAAGCAAAACCGATACTCTGCTCTTCAAGTTCCAAGCAAAACTAGACCACAAAATTTGCTCATAGAGCACTGAACAATGCATACAATCTAACAGTAGGATTCGGTTAGTCCTAAAACGTTCTGAAACTGAGCGAACAACTCAAAACAAGTCTAAATACAGAGCAAACCAGATCTGCTCTCAACAAGAGGGTCATAACTCCACATGATCTCAAATTAAAGATTATTAAACATTTAGATAAATTAATTCCAACCATCGTTGGATCCAAAAACACAGCACATGAGTATGGAAAAGAGAAAGAGGGGTTAGCTGAGATTAAGATGAAATCGAAGGAGAAGTGAGCTGGGAAAGTGGAGATGATGATCGGAGTTTACTTCTGGAGCGATTGAAGGTGGAGATGGCCGGAAGTGAACCTGTCCGAAGATGATCTAGATGGACTAGACTGGTGATAGTGAGCTACCGGAGATGGAAATGGAAGATTGAAATTGCTGAGATGCGGAGACGATGAATTGCTACTGCCATCGGCAGAGAAAACAACCGGAGTTTAGATCTAAGAAACCATGGAGATGGTGGCTATATTTTCCTTAGAAGATGACCGGAGAGCAGCTGAGCAGAGAGGAGGTATAGCTCACCAGCGGGAAACTGGCGATTGAGATCTTTGAGATCTGCTGGAGAAGAGGGAGTTGCCGCCGACTGGTTCAGGATGCGAGGAGCTAGTCGATGCTCCTATGCAGACGACGGTGGCCGTGAATGGAGCAAACAGAGGTGGTGGAGCTGCGGTTGTCGTCGCCGATGAAGCTCGCCGGAGCTGGGTTGCTGAGGGAGAAGAGATCGGGAGGGAAGGAGCTGATGCTCTCAACCGAATGAGGTTTTGTGTTTTTTGTTAACCCTTTCCTCTGCTTTATATAGGCAATAGGAGTGGGCTTGGACCTTTAGGGTTTAAACCCTTTGAGGGCTTGGCTTGGCTTGCTTGCAAAACAAATGGGCTTCTAAGTATCAGATGGATATGGATTTGGGGTTTTAAACATGTTAAGGATTTGGGCTTTGGGTTTAGTTATTTGGAGAGAACAAAGGACTGAGCTTTTATGGGCATGGGTTTTGCATGATGGTTTGATCCAGGGTTTTAAGTGAAAGGGTTTGCTCTCTCTCTCTCTCTCTCTAGCTCTCTCTAGCTCACTTCCTTCTCCACCTGAAGACTGCAAGCAAAAAGTGACTAATTAAATTACATTTAAAATAAAATAAAATAAAATGGTTTAAGGGTGTAAAAATGGGGTGTTTACATGATAGATTCACAAAGGGAATTGATAGATCTACGAAGGTGGGTTATGGATTTAAATTTTTTCTACCAACATTTGAGTGGTTTTGGAAAGGACATTCTCTAACATTGCCAACTATGTTTTTTTTTCCTGAATGTGTTTGTAGATCTATAAATTAGGGGTGAGGGACGTGCGAGTGTGATCGTCCCTACAAAGGTGTTTTTATTTTATTTTTCTGAATATTTTGTTATGTATCTACCGGAAATAAAGTGTTATTTAAATATCACTTTTCGTTGCGGAATGTGATTGAACGTTGCTTTGGTGTTCTAAAATCTTGATTCTCATTCCTAAAGTTAATGCCTCCTTATTCCCTATTGAACCAATGCAGTAGAGTTATTACAACATGTGTTATCCATAATTTTATCAAAAAATAAATACAAAGGAACAAAGACTTTTTATTATTCAACAATGAAGACTATATGGTCCGTAATAGCAATCAGGGGCGGAACCACATGTTCCTTTTTTACTCTAGTTAAGCTTAACTAAATTAAAGTTAAGATTTTTTTTCAAAAACCAAGGTTGGATTGCTTAACTTGTAGGGGTGTGTGAATTTTAACCACAGTTGATGAGTGTAAAAAGTGGGGCATGGACCAACTAGGACGAACCATTTCATTACATAATGGAAACCGTTGGTAAGTTAAGCATTTTCCTAGTATATATTGTCCGTGAAGGGGGATCCGGATAAAATTTATGCGGAAACTGGATCCCCTAGATCTTAACACCATACAAAACATCAAATTATATCTAAAAGTTTTAGTCTTATCACCTCGGTGAATGATGTTCACCGGTGAAGCTTAATCCACTCGAACCGTCAGAACTCTTTGTAGAGATTTCTCGAAGAAATACTCGAAGTTCGATCCTTGTTCTTCGCTATCTCCACGAAGCTTTAGAATATTTCTTTGGAATTGTTGAAAAAAGATGAAGAAAATGGAGTAATGGTGTAGACCTTCTATCACCAAAAACCTTAAGGTTCAAAACCCTAAAGTAGCAAAACCCAACTTGGACCACCCTTAGTAGCTCACGAAAATCCCTAAGGGAGACCCTAGGGGCTCATGGTTTTGAGAGAGAGGAGAGGGAGAGAGAAAAAATTCTGGAGAATTTATCTTATCCCTTATGGTCTAGGTGCTGGTGTATTTATAGACTAAGATCCAATCCTAATCTTACTCCAACTTGATCTTGTCCCTTAGGAATTGTTTATCAATAATAACTCTTATTATTAATTAAACAATATCCTAGTTTATCTATAACTACATTAGTTATAGTAAACCTACCAATTAAGGAGTCCTTATCAATTGAGGATTCCTTAAATAAAGGGATTAGTCAACAACCAACATAAGAGAGGTATCCTAGTCAAACTAGGAAACCACAACCAAGGAGGGGGGGGCGTGAGATTTGGGGAGTTCTTGGACTCCTAGTTGTAATCCAATTACAACTACTTCATCCTACTTGCTTTCCAACCATTGGATTTTAATTCCATAATAAATATAATTATTATTCAATAATTATTCAAGTAACCATGTCCTAATCCAATTAGGACTTCCAAAGTGGGCGCCCCACCCTAGGGTTTAACCCATGGGCTTGGGCCCATATTAAGGATCCATATTAAATGGGTTTATGGATATGGGTCAAACTCATTTCCCCTTTAATTAGGTTAATTAAATAATTATTAAATTAGTCTCTAAATTTAAATTAACAATTAATTTAAACCATAGATTAACTTTTAATCTATTTAATTTATGATTAACTTTTAATCACTTAAATAACTTATTAACATTTAATCAATTATTGAGCTTGTATTTCTTATGTGAGCATCTCTACAGATTGCTCTGAGATATTCTTACCCTGACTTGCCCAATGTTATCCCATTGACCCTAAACAAGAATTACATCGGAATTGCAAGTGACGTGAGATATCTATGTTGCAATTGAATTCCAGTGTATGAACATTAACCATTACGGATCCCGCCACATGAACTTTTAAATTCGATTTATCCTTCCAAATACATTGTCCCTAATGGGCCTTCGAGATTAACATACTATCTAACTCATAACCCATTGCACATCATCCGGGTTTCCAAAACTTATGATTAAGTCATGAGAAACAATTTCTCATGAAAAAAATTTTGAAAAGATCATTTGATAAGTATAATATATTTTAATAAAAGTATATTTCAAAACTTATTTTAATTTCAAAATCACATGCGCAGGATTTGAACTTAATCAACTGTCTTACCCGGAACTTAGATAATCTCTCAAATAAATGAGTATAGATTTCTTGTTTGAAATTCATCATGACTCGAACAACTTTCTGACTATCCAACTGTCATTGTATCGTATTCCCTAAGGTAGAAAATACTTTGGTGGAATCAAAACAGTCAGATCACTGCTCAGTCATAGATGAATTCATCAGATTTAAGGATCATTGAAACTGTTCAATGTGAATAAGAGACCAACTATCTGATAGTATGTTTATGCAAGAGGTCTCTCATTGAATGCAATCAATCAGTGTATATTTAAGCACTCATATGCTGATGTATAGTCTCTACTACAATAGTTCGAGATCATCTCAACTATTGAGAACATCTTAGCATTCTGGCAGCCATATAAGTGAAGTGCCCAACTTCACCCACAATTATGACTATATAAGGTATAAGGGACCGGAAAGTTATATCTGCATGTGATAATCCAATCATATAACTTTCCTACAATATATCCTATGAACCTTTATCGATATCTCATATCTTATAGATCATCTCATGATCATGATCAATTACCCATAATGAATACACAATAGATTAAGAAGAAGTCTTTATTAATCAAATTGATAAGAGTCTAACAATCTAAATGACTTTTCTGGGCATCATGTCTAATAGTCCGGGAGAGGGGTAGAGTCGGGGGACGAGGGCTCTAACAGTCTAGCCCCCTAAATTTTTGAGAAAATATATATTCTTTACAGATGGACACAAACAAACATGATGGCCCATGAACTTTGCCTTTTTAAAAAATGGGGGCTACGCCCCCAAACACCCATTGTCAGCCCACCTGCAAGGGAATCCTAGCTCCGCTTCTGATAGCAATGGATCCAGTGGTATAAACAACTTAGCATCCGTAGAGATTGGAACAACACAAGTGTGAAAACCCAAATATTTAGCTTATTTTAGCTTGTTTATATGATTAAATTGCATGAAATTGATGTTAACAAAAAAGTAGCAAAATAGTTTAAAAAATCGATGGCGTTGATCGATCAGCAACCTATGGGTGATCAATCGGTGAGAACAAGATTACTTTTCCAAAAACGCTGATTTTTGACTTTTTTTAAACTCTTAGGGTTCCTAACTCTATAAATACCCTTTATTTTGTGGGTTTAGGGTTATAAAAATATTATAAGAGTTTTGTAGAAAGAAAAATAGGAAAACCAAAGAGTTTCCTAGGGTTTTCAATTGGAGAAGAATGGGAGAGCTTGAAGATCAAATCCAAGGTCGTTCTCAAGCGAGGGATCGTAGGGAAACGATCTTGAGAGGTACCATACATTATTCTAACCTAATAATATGTATGAAATAGGTATTTTATGATATAAGAATGATGTTTATATGTTATTATGAGTTATTGATCAGGGTAAGGGTAAAATTGCACATTTATAGGGAGTTTTCATGATGGATATTTGTACATGAGAAGATCTAAAAATTTATTAGTCCTTATGTAATATTATTTTGAATGATCAAAGTAGGATGTGAATAACGTAAAAGCGGATATGAATAACGTAATGTAGGATGTGAATAACCTTGTGGGTATAGTATTTTATGTTTGAACAATGGATTGAGAATTAATATGAAGATATGTGAATGTATGTGATAGAATGGATGAATTATGGAATTTTTATTTGTGGATGGCAATTGAAAGAAATTGATTTGGTTGAATGAGGAATAAACATGGAATTTTATGATTTTAATTGTGATTCTATTTCATGTATGATAAGTTTATTCTTGTATGAACTTTCATGTAAATTATGTCTAATTAGGCATGTATATCGATTGATTGAATTTTGAATAGGTAAATACTTAGAGGATGTTCTCAAGACCCAAAATTCATTAACCTTAGTTATATGGGTGGCTTTGGTGGAATTCTATATTTTGATATTGGGGATAACTTAAATAAAGATTGACCATGACACTCAAGCATATGTTGCACCACGTGATAGGTATTACAAGAACATATCTCACGAGTACAAACACATGCATGTCATGGAGGATTATTTCATGTTACATGCGTTGTCGATACATCTTGCATACCATTGGGGAATTATCATGTTACATATGTTGTCGAATCATCTTATATGCATTGATACACATGATTACATAAATATGCACAAGTCTTACATGTCTACATAAGTTACGAGTCTCAATATACCATGAATGATGCTTTTATGTTTTCGCACATGAATTGTAAGGTATGTTTATTTATGATAAAGTATGATCATGATTATATGTTATGATATTGTTAGCTAGACCTTGTATGCACTAAGTTTTTGTTTGTTCAACTGTACTTTTATGTTGGTAGTTTCAGGAGAGTTCAATATTTGTGCTTCGGGGTCTTAGATTGAAGATGGGTACCCAGATGAGCAAGAAGATGATTACCAGGATGAAGAAACTGAATTAGATCATTATCCATATTACTGATCCATTAGCTAGATAGTTGCTTTACTTTTCCGTTTAAGAGAGATGTAATAAGACAAATTTTAAGTTGATATTACTTGGGTTTAATTTTATGTAATTGAGATCATATGGATGATCGGATCATTTATGTTAATTGGTCACTATATCATTGGATTATTGATGTTGTTCTTATTTCAAAGGTTATGTTATTGAATAAATTTTCAGACTCATTATTTAGTTTGCTCTGCATGTTGTTATATGGATATGAAATGTAGTGTCACGGGTCCAAAATTCCTATTTTGACCAAGGTGTGATTTTGGGGTACGACAACAAAGTCGACAAGAAATGACGCGTGTTAGAGATGACATAGCAAATCAACTTGCCATGCAGTATCACTTCAAGAGACTAATTACTCATTTTATTTTGTATTTGAGAATGTATATCTATAATTTGACTTTTTTGACATTTGTCTATGCTGGTTGTGATCATATCTGTGAACTATTATCACTTTGACATGTAGTATATGTACTTACAGTTTTGGAAATATTTGTAGATATTATTGAAAGCATGACATGAGATCTCAAAAGTTCTACATGTTCTTGTGTCTGTGGCGTTATGCAATTGTTCATGACAAAAATAAATAAAAATTATGGTCGTTGGCTTTATTGATGCTCAGTTCTTTATATGTGTTGATTTTATTTTGATATTGATATCAATGAAAACTCACAATATCAATTAATAATTAGTTAATTGTATTTTATTTTCTTTAGCACAATGAAGTCACGTTCATATGGGTAAATAAATATTATATGATGTGCAAGAACATTTTTTTTGTACCCTGGAAACAGAATCCAAAAAAAGTGTTTGCAAGACAAAAAATTGGAACAATTTATTTTTTGAGATTAAAATATTCCAACACACATTATTGAGAACAAAAAAACTAAAGTCTCGTGGAGCGTTCTTTTAAAAGAATGTCGAGACGCTCGAGACGAAAGGAATGCGCTATCTACATCGCCCATTTCCTCATCTCCTTTGTCCCAAACATCAAGATCTCTCTAGAATATCGCTGGTGACAGTTATGAACTCGAGTTCTCTTTCTTCATATTCTCTAATGAACCCTTTTCCTCCTCAGCTCTCTTCTCATTCTCAACGTCGCAGGTGTTCAGATATGCGTTTCCTCAGCTCTCCAACGATGAACAAGTATTTGCTTAGTCAATCTCTTTCCCTTATGTTTTTTATGTTCTGAATGTAAAAGGTCATCCCTATAGAGGTGTAGATCTCCTTTGAGTGTGTTTGAATGAAATGACGCATGTTAGAGATGACATAGCAAATTAACTTGCTATGCATTATCACATCATGAGACTAATTATTCATTTTATTTTGTATTTGAGAATGTATTACTCTATAATTCGACTTTTTGACATTTGTCTATGCTGGTTGTGATCATATCTGTGAAATATAATCGCTTTGATATGCAGTATATATACTTATAATTTTGGAAATTGATGGGGAAAATTCCCGGACTCGCCATGCGTCAATAGCTGTAATGATCTCTGATTCACTGGTAGAAGGAAGATAACAAAACTCTATCTGTAAATGAAACTGAGGGGGGGCGGGTGTGCACCCTGAAATAAGCTCCGATGATAAAGTCAGTATAAGGCATAAGTATATGAGCATGATAGTATAGAGATACTTATCGTGAGGAAGTGCTCTGGAGTCGTGCTCTAGAGGATGAGCGATGGAGAGGTAGAGGACGTAGCTCGGGAGGCACAAATGACGTAGCTCGGATGACACAACAGATGGCACAACAGATGTAGCTCGGATGGCACAATGGATGGCACAACGGATGCAGATCGGATGCTTTAGCTCTCGGACAACGAATACGTTGTGCATCAGACAACGAGTATGTTGTCGAGAATACAACGGGAACGTTGTACACAAGACAATGTGTACGTTGTGAAATGGACAACGGGTACACCAACGGAGGACGTAGCTCGGACAATGCTTAGACAACGGGCTCGGACAAGGCTCAAACAACGGGCTCAAACAAGGCTCAAACAACGGGCTCAGATAAGGCTCAGACAACGTAGTTCAGGTACAGTTCACAGGATCAGACACAAGTTCAAGTATGCATGTACTCAGCAGATGATCAATTGCGAGGTTGTGCAAGTGGTAGTGTAACCTTCACATTTCACCAAGTAGATAAACATAAAATATCAGATATTGACAAGGTGTAAGGGTACCATTCCTGAAGAACATCAAATGAAGAGGAGTGAATCAGGTGGGTGACTGTCTTCATAGCCCTTTGGGGTTGAGGTGTGAACGACTTAAGCCTCCCAGTTCTCCTTCTTCTTCTCTTTCTTTTCTCTTTTCTTACTTTCTTTCTTGCCTTACGCACCATCCTCATTTTCTCTGGTGATTCTTGCTTCTTTATAGGCATTTAGAGTCATCCTGACTTGTGTAGTCATGATGAGGTCACCTGTCAGATAACACTTAAGAGAGCCAGCACACTGCCCAAGTGGGCTTATGTCGGCTAAATTGTTAGAATTTGTTAGAGTGGGAAATTTCCATTTTACCCATTCTTTTTACGAATTTTACCAATTACAATTAGCCCCTTTATGATGTTTTGAACACAGTTTGAAGTATCATAAATCACTCAGAACATAAGGTGAAAAATAACTCGGTCCGCAGACGCTGATTGTGCTCTGCTCTCCGTTCTCTTTCATTGTATATGTTTCGTTGTCACTGATACATTGTGCTATCACATAAAGACTGATGTTGTGGAGGCAGAGCTCGCCGAGGAGTTAGAGCGAACCATTGACAACGAGGTCGAGCTTGCGAACAACGAGGACGAACTTCCGTCAACGAGGACGAGCTTGTGCCAATGAAGACGAGCTTGTTTCAGCCCCTAGTCAGGTTAGAGCAGCTACTTCTCACGCATAGTACCTCAGAGCATGTTTGGAGAACACAGGGATGTACATGTATCACAACATCAAGAAAAAGAAAGTCATCGGGTACTTCAAGCACAGGAAGGTGCATGAACACGTGAAGATGCATGAGCACAGGGATTCACTTGATAAACACATGGATGAGTTTGCAGTAAAAACCATAAAAAATATAGACAAATGTTATCTCACGAGAATGACTCGTAACGGGGCATCATGACACCATGCTCAGATGGCATTGCATGAGGATAAGTCAATTGGTCGCTTAGCGGACAATGCATCTGACTGAGTCACATAGGTCCCGCAGTGAGCATCATGCTTAGATATGTGTTGAACCGTGTGGTAAGACACCTCGTTCGGATGACATGTCATTAATAAGCTACAAGTGTCCCATCACCGTATTCAGATATATCAGATAAGACATCATTTGACACTGCACTCAAGATGTTTTTTACTTGATATGGCACTGGTCACTTCTTTTGATCATTCACTTGATAGATTGATAATTCACTGATAAGTCACTCGATAATTCACTTGAGATTGAAAATTCACTAGAGTATGCACTGGACAGTTTATTTGATAAAGCACTTGAGAATGTACTCAATAATTGCCTCTTGGTTGTTGTCATGCAGTGAAAGCCTCATTCAAGTGTAGAAGACGCTCGTCATTTGCGATTGTCTAAGCCCCTTTGTCTCATTTCCACATACGGGGGTTTGTTTCCCACAAATGGCACCATTTTGAAGGGAAAAATTCCTGGACTCGCTACACGTCAATAGCTGTAATGATCTCTGATTCACTGGTAGAAGGAAGATAGCAAAACTCCACCTGTAAATGAAACTGAGGGGTGGCGGGTGTGCACCCTGAAATAAGTTCTGATGATAAAGTCAGTAGAAGGCATAAGCATATGAGCATGATAGTGTAGAGATACTTATCGTGAGGAAGTGCTCTAGAGGATGAGCGATGGAGAGGTAGAGGACATAGCTCGGGAGGCACAAATGACGTAGCTCGGATGACACAACGGATGGCACAACAAATGCAGCTCGGAAGCTCGGATAGCACAACTGATGGCACAATGGATGCAGCTCGGATGATGTAGCTCTTGGACAACATATACGTTGTGCATCAGACAACGAGTACATTGTCGAGAATACAACGGGAACGTTGTACACAAGACAACGTGTACGTTGTGAAATGAATAACGGGTACTCCAGCGGAGGACGTAGCTCGGACAATGCTCAAACAACGGGCTCAGACAAGGCTCAGACAACGGGCTCAGACAACATAGCTCGGGTATAGTTCACAGCGACAGACACAAGTTCAAGTATGCATGCACTCAGCAAATGATCAATTGTGAGATCGTGCAAGTGGTAGTGTGACCTTCACATTTCACCAAGTAGATAAACATAAAATATTAGATATTGACAAGGTGTAAGAGTAGCATTCATGGAGAACATCAAATGAAGAGGAGTGAATCAGGTGGGTGACTGTCTTCATAGCCCTTTGGGGTTTAGGTGTGAACGACTCAAGCCTCTCAGTTCTCCTTCTTCTTCTTTTTGTTTTTTCTTTTCTTACTTTCTTTCTTGCCTTCCGCACCATCCTCCTTTTCTCTAGTGATTATTGCTTATTTATAGGCATTTGGAGTCATCATGACTTGTGTAGTCATGATGAGGTCACCTGTTAGATAACACTTAAGAGAGCCAGCACACTGCCCAAGTGGGCTTATGTCGGCCAAATTGTTAGAATTTGTTAGAATGAGAAATTCCCATTTTACCCCTTCTTTTTACGAATTTTACCCATTACAGAAATATTTGTAGATATTATTGAAAACATGATAGGAGATCGCAAAATTTCTATATGTTCTTGTGCCCGTTACGTTATGAAATTGTTTATGACGAAAAGAAAAATTATGTTTGTTGGTTTTATTAATGCCCAGTTTGTTAGGTTTATATGTTTTGATTTTATTTGGATATTGATATCAATGAAAACTCATTGTGTCAATTAATCATTAGCTAATTACATTTTATTTTGTTTACGACCATGAAGATGCGTTTGTATGGGTAGATGAATATGATGAGGAAGAAAGACAAACTAAAAATGAAATAGATTCAACTATTACTCAATGAACCAAACGACACCGCTTTATCATCAGTGCAGTCTGTGGTTGTGGTTGTGATTGTGAGACTTTTTATGTAATTTTGGGTAATAGAGATTGTGATATTTACAAAGTAAAAGCATTACATGTTTTATTATAGATATGAACTTATATTATATGAAAAATGTATGACATTTTGTAAACTTTAAAATTGCATAAAATTTTGTTATGTATAGTTACAATTCCCCAAAGAAAATTAGTTAAAATGATGTTATAGTGATTCTATTTTTTTTCTCATCCAGACATAATTGATCTGTTGTTTTTGTTATCTTATAATGATTCTGACTGACTGTATCAAACGAGTTTTTAACACATAATCGTTCTAAAAAATTCGGACTGTTTTATACTTAGAATTAGTGAATCACTAAGAACGATGCTAAATGCCCTTAAGCATTAAGTTGATTTTTTGTAACCCTTCGTCAATCTAGATTAATCAGTACTTTTGTCATTGGAAATCAGTGAAATAAAAGATTAGGGAATTAAATTTCGGGTTTGATTTGTTGTAATCCTTTACCATTTGTATTACATATTCATGTTTGTTTAAAACATAATAATCACTAAATCCAAAGTTTATGATAGGTATTATAAGAGTTTACAATATACATAATGATTTGGTATCTTATATAACTAGCAAACACCTCGTGCAATGCACGGCACGAGAATTGAGACGAAACTAAAAAAATGAAATGACATACAAATTAGGTAAAATAGATTCAGTAAGTAATAGCATGGTATGAAATTGTGTTTATATCAACAATTTGGGTCCTCCAAACAAAATTAAATTTCAAAATTTTTGGAATTTTTAAATATTTTTATTTAAAATATTAAATATATTTTCATGAAATTTATCAAAATTTCAGCTTCAAAATTTCATAAATGAAATAATATTTTTTAAAATTTTAATACATTTTGATAAATATTATTATTTTATTTTAAAAAATAAAATATAAAAATTCATGAAATTTTGATAACTATTGTGGAATATGCCACTATTTTATTAAAATAATAATAATAAAATTATTTTAAAATAGCTTTTCAAAATTTTGGCCGAAATTTATAAATCCAAAATTTTAGGTTGGGAACGAAACCGAGTAATAGATAGATACATTAATTAAAAGAAACTTAATAGGAGATGAAGACTATAAAATAAATAATTAAGAGAGGCTTAAGAGGAGAGAAAACATGTAAAAATTTCACTTTATCATAAAAATAGTTAACTAAGATTCTATTAATTCTGTAAATAACGCCTCTTAATGTCTTAATTAGATCATTTTTCTTGGAAAAGTTTGTGGTTTTATTCTTTATAAGTGCACTAAATTAAAAAAATGATGATGAAAAAAAAATTGTTAGTAGTTGTCATTATAAAGCAATTCATGTTTTGCCATGTACTTGAACACCTAAGGTTTATCTGCGAGTGAATAAACACTAATTAGGATGAATGTGACCCATGAGTTATCTCTGAATAAATTTAGATGAACGTGTGTTCTCATGACATTACAGTAGAATTAAAATAAAACAAAAATAGGAATACAAAAAAAACATTATTTTTCTTAGTTGTTATTGATTGATGATGGGTTGAACCCCAAAACACATACCCCTGAGGTTGATGTTTTAAAATTAGAATATTGTAAAAAGGTCAAATGAAATTAAAGACAAAGAAAAAGGAGTTGATAGTAAAAAAAATTGAAATTGAATCTGAAAATGAAACACCTCAAACACCTAGTTTTTACGATAACATATAAAAATGTCTAAATCAACTAACCAACTCAATGCAATTTTTTCTTAGATTGATTTCTTTCTTTAGTATATAGTCAGATTTTAACAATCCAAATGTTTTTTTTTTGGACGGTAACGATCCACATGTTACTGATATATTTCATTTTTATATTATTGGGGAACTATTTCTTAATCTCGTTCGTCTGATAAAGTACGAATTGAAATTTAACGATTAGGATCATACAGGATACAACGGATGTTCCCATCTTTGATTTGTAAGTCTAAATGATGGTTAGGATCTGTATTGCAAATATGGTCAGACCGTAATACTCATCTGCTGTGTTTGTATCTATTTTTTTTTCTTTGAAGAATCCATGACACCCCAACCAAAAAGCTTCAAGGACTTGCCACATGCCTGTTTGAAGATTCTCTTCCTTAATAATCTGAAAATCCCAACCCAATTCATGAATTATATCATCAAGAGATAGGTTTTCAAGAATTTTTGTACCCACTCCTGTTAGAACTTAGAGTCTTATGCTTTAAGAATTTGTATCTGAATCCAACTTCATGTTTGAATGCAAATCAACTGGTTTGAATACAATAAAAAAACTGCATTTTCATTTACAATATCTATTGCCGAAGTGAATAGTGGTGGACTGTCATGTACTATCAAAAGTCACATATATATATATATATAGAGAGAGAGAGAGAGAGAGAGAATTTCCCGTCGTATCAGCTATGGAGCATCTTGCTCCTAGTTGGCTTGATTGGGCGTTGGTTGCTCCATCAACCTGTATGTGATATTTTGGGGGAACCTTGCTGAGATGATGTTCTCAGTTGGCTATATCCAAACGTGAAATCACATTCGGTCGGCACTGGTTTCAATTTGGACTATGATGAGACCTTAGGGGCTATTTGACATCGTGGTCCCTTAAAAGTGTACGGTGAGATAGTCTTGCAAGGCCTGTACATTCTCAAACTCATTTGGTATGTAGGACTAAATAACTGGCTACTTTTATTCCTCATATATTCGGCGGCCAACAATGATGCAGGGCGTAACGTGGAGTGAGAATGGAAGTCAAAGGAGAGGAGAAAGGTTTTTGAGAGGATGGAGAAGATATGAGAAGCATGAGGAAATAAAAAATATAAAATAGGGATGGTGAGAATATAGGTGAGGGGTTAGGAAAATGAAGAGTCGTGGAGGATTGCTTAGGAATGAGGAGAGAGAGGAATGAACGGTAGTATAATAATGGTGATTTATTGTGATGGTGAGGACATGAGAGTCTCAAATGAATGTTAGGGGAGAAAGAAATGGTTTTTCTTGGGGGGAGACGACTGGATAGAAAGACGATGGAGTTATCTAACATTCATGGGGGCAGGTTTGGTTTAATTGGAGAGATTAATTGAGAGAGAGGGGGGAGTTACTTGAGAAGAAAATCATAAGAGATAGAAAGGAGGTGTATGAGAATAAATGAAGGGTTTAATAAGATAGTAATTAGTGAGGACAAAGAAATCCATACACACATGGAGTGTAGTTATTGGTTGAACGGTGTGCCACGTGACACTAACTAGCAAAGCCCCCGTGCGATGCACGGGAGTACAGAGAAAAAGGAAAAAAGAATAATTAAAACCCTTACCTTATGTTTGGTTGCCGAGAAAATAGACAAAAACATTTAAAAAATAAAATAAATTCTAATACAATTTTTAGTTGAATTTTGTCTTATTAATTCTCTCTTTTCACTTATTTTCTCGACAACCAAACATAAGGTTAGGATTAAAGGAATTAACCTTTTTTCTATGGGAATAAGGTATTTAATATTGGTTATGATTCACTAACTCGTTGGATTAAATATTGTAACCTATAGTTTTTTTTAAATGAAAAACTCTGTTAACTGTGGTTAAGATTCACTAATAGTTAATATTCTTTTAAATGGAAAAAAGTTATTTAATTATGGTTAAAGCTCACAAAACTATAGGGTTGAAGAAAGTGACTTGATTGAAAAAAAAAATTTAGATTATTTATAAAGAAGATAATTATGGGTTTTCTAACAAAATATTAATTGTCGTTTAAATTCACTAATTCTTAGGATTAAATAATCTAAAATTTGATATTTAGGAAAAAAACTTTAACTGCGAAGCTAATTTTTTTATATATTTATTTGTGGTTAAGATTCACTAACTCGTTGGATTAAATAATCTAACCTATGTTTTGGTAAAAAAAACTCTGTTTACTGTGGTTAAGATTCACTAATACTTAAGGTAAAAGGAATTAACATTTTTTATGTAAAAATTATTTAACTGTGGTTAAAATTCACAATTCCTTAGAGTTGATGTAAGTAACTTATTTTTTAAAAAATTATTTTAGCTTAGTAATAAAGAAGATAACTATGGGGTTTCTTTAAAAAAAATATGTAACTGTGATTTAGATTCACTATCTTTAAGGATTAAAGAATCTAAAATTTGATACTTGAAAAAAACTTTTAACTGTGACTAAGATTCACTAACCCTTAGGGTTAAAGAAGCTAATTCTTTTTTAATATTTATTAATTGTAGTTAAGATTCAATAACTCGTTGGATTAAATAAGGTAACCTACGTTTTTATTTATATTTTTAATTCTGTTAACTGTGGTTAAGATTCACTAACACTTAAGGTAAAAGGAATTAACATTTTTTATGTAAAAATTATTTAACTGCGGTTAAAATTCACAATTCCTTAGAGTTGATGTAAGTAACTTATTTTTTGAAAAAATTATTTTAGCTTAGTAATAAAGAAGATAACTATGGGGTTTCTTTAAAAAAATATGTAACTGTGATTTAGATTCACTATCTTTAAGGATTAAAGAATCTAAAATTTGATACTTAGGAAAAACACTTTTAACTGTGACTAAGATTCACTAACACTTAGGGTTAAAGAAGCTAATTCTTTTTTAATATTTATTAATTGTAGTTAAGATTCAATAACTCGTTGGATTAAATAATGTAACCTACGTTTTTATTTATATTTTTAATTCTATTAACTGTGGTTAAGATTCACTAACCCTTAGGATTAAAGGAAATAACATTTTTTAATGGAAAAAAGGTATTTAATTACTTTGGTTGTGTCGTTGATCCCAGAATTGATGGAAGAGACTTTCATCTCAACTGTCATTGTGTCCATCATAGAGAGAGAGAGAGTTGTGGACTTGTGGTTTGGGATGGGAAGTCTGGATGCAAGTTTGTGGATTCAGAAAGGGAGAGACATGAATTGAACTGTTTGAGAGTTTGGTCTCTGGCCCTTTATAAATGCATAAAGAAAAAATAAAAATAGGATACATAAGAGGAAACGTAAATATTTGCCCCATCCATTTTTAAAACTATTATTGCTACCAAATTAATCATCTACTCGAAACAGGACCTTGGATTATAGAATCCATGGTGGTAGAACATAGGCTATTTCAGTTACGTTTATTCCTAATTAAGAGAATGCAATTAATATTCCACGTATAATGAAGGAAATTTAAACCATTTCAGTTATGTTGTCCACCCACACCTCAGAATGATAATTAATATTACACACATATAATCAAGACAATTTAAACTATTTCAGTTATGTTGTCCACGCATACATGTGAGATTGTGGGTCTCACAAGTTGATTTTAATTTGATGATGTAGCCTCGCAAATGAAGAGTCCTACGTGGCATCAAGAGGAACACTTTAACTGTGTTTTATAATAATAGATAGATAAATTTCAAGAGAATAGAGAACAATGAATTGTGCCACGTGGATAACAATTGCTATATAGGAATAATATAGATTCACAAATACAAATAAATATATTTATCTATGATAAATAAAATAAAACTATTATTAATAGAATTTATTTAAAATAAATTTTAAATTTGTAATAAATATATATAATTAATCGTATTAATATCATTAAATTTATATGTATAATTTTTTTCTATTATTTATTTCAGTAAAATAATATTTTTTTTAATTTTAACCCTTTCCGCAAGAGTTTCATACCGAATAAGATGAGAGGGCTAGGCCCACGTCAAAACCCCAAAGCAGATTCTGACAGGATATGAAGATCCTCCACACTTAATAGGGATTAGAAAAGACACCTGTTGACTTGTAGGTGCAGTTTAACTCGGGAACAGTTCCATCCCCTAACTACATCGGTCCCATTAGCTTTAGCTTGTCGAGACAGGTTTACAGACAAATTGAACTCTCCCCAAATTCAATCATAACCACAAGCCAACACTTGTTTATTTTAATCTAATATAATTAAGATTCATTAATCCTTAACCTTTAAGCTTCAACAATCTAAGTTTGGTACCTGGAGGTGTAGCCCTGTGGTCGTGGGATGATACGGAGACCCGGAGGTCCTAAAAATCGACTCTTGAATGCACTTTTGTAACTCATCACCTAAGTGGGGTCCTGCTGGGTATAAAAAATATTATAACTTTTTTAACCCTTTTTTTTGGTTTTGTGGAAGGTAACGTTTTTTAACCCTTAATAGTTAGTAAATCTTAAGCACGTTAATAGGTGTAATTAGAAATAAGCACGTTAATAGGTGTAATTAGAAAGGACAAGTGTGGGTGCGAGGAAAGAGTTCAATCACAATTGACTGTGATCCGATCTCTAGTTTGTCACACTCATTCCTTACGTTTTTTTGATGGAAAGATGAGAATACACTCATACCTTATTAGATCTCTCAATTTTCGGGAATCTCCCGACCCCACATTGGACCGTTCTCTCTCTCTCAAAGGAAAGATAGGATAGAGAAGGTTGGGGAAGAAATAAGGGGTTTTTCCCTGATTGCCCCTCTAGTACGGGCTTCTTCCCTAAATATCCACAATTTGAAAATCCTTCTCTAAATGCCCCCACACACATGTACGTTCATTCGCACATGTGAATTTTTTTTTTCTCTCCTTCATACCCTTCTTCTTTTTCTTTATGACATATATGTCCCCAACTCAAAAACAAGAGGGAAAGGAACTGTTCTCGCGACTGCTCATCATCCTCTTCCTCCGTCTGTTTCGAGTGCATCTTCATCCTCTTCCTCCCTCTGTTTCGAGTGCCCCATAGCCATTACTCTAAATCGATGAAGCTGTTCGAGTACTCCACCTGACCGAAAACTGTATTGAAGCGATTCCACGAAGCTCCATTTGGTGTAAAAGGTATGTGTTTAATTCCAATTGAAGGAATTCCATTTGTAAAAAGGATAGTCAATATAGTAGCCATTTTTGTTGAAGGATTTCGGTTTTGAAACTTTATATTGGAAAATCCTATGAAAACCTTGAATTAAGGTTTCCCTCATATGAAACTGAATCAATTTTCTAAAAAAAAACGACCTTTAAAAGTGATTTGCAGGCATATATGCGAAGGGTCGATGCATTTATGTGAAGGGTCTATGCTAATAAGTCGAAACATACGTTTCCGGAGGTTGAAGATGACGGTCGATACATATGTATCGACCTAGTGCAATGGATGTATCGACCCGCATCGACCTCATAAGTTAGCTACTGCCCAGCTGAATAAGTATCGACCCTGTCCTTTTGAGTGTATCGACCCTTCATTAATTGTATCGACCTGCATCGACCTCCTAAGTTCGGTAGTGCTCATTTGAAAATGTATCGACCCTATCCCTTTTAGTATATCGACCATGCATAAAGTGTATCAACTCACATCGACCGGCTACTGCCCTTGAAAACTTGTATCGACCCTGTCCCGTTTAATGTATCGACCCCTTTGTGCAAATGTATCGACTCATTTGTGCAAATGTATCGACCTTGTACAATAAGTATTGACCCTGACTTGTTGTACAAGTTGATACTTGTATCGACCATAGAAGCTAAATGCATCGACTCCATGCAATTTTTCTGCATCCACCTTGAGTTATTGTATCGACCAGTTGTAACGACCAGTTGTATCGATCATACAATCTAAATGCATCGACTCCGTGCATTTTTCTGCATCGACCCTGACTTATTGTATCGACCAGTTATAACGACCAGTTGTAACGACCAGTTTTATCGACCATACAATCTAAATGCATCGACCTTGACTTACTGTATCGACCATACAAGCTAAATGCATCGACCCTGAGTTACTGTATCAGCCTCAGCCAGTTGACAAAATTTTTGTTTTATTCCTGTTTCTTTTTTTCTCTTTTTGTAGAATGGCGAAGAAAAGTTTAGCGAAGAAGGTGAAGAAGGGTGTTGGAAGTCCAAAGATTCAGAAGAGCCCAAGCAATGCAACAAAGAGCCCAACCAAGCCAGGTAGAAAGATTCATGAAAATATCAAGTATAAATCCTTAGTCCCTCTTATTAATAGGGAGGGTCAGCCTACTTCCAGATGCACTCAGGCTTTTTGGTGGGAGATGAAACAGAATTTTGAGAATGTGCCAAATAGAATGGCTTTATGGAATGAGCAAGTTTTTGGGGTTCTGACGGAGCAACAGACATTCACTTTTTGTGGTATGGTGGCTCACTTCTTTCTCCAACACCATGTAGGAGATATGGAGTTCGAGATTGGGGGGGTCTTGATGAAATTTAGAGAGTTGGATTTTGTCCTAGCCATGGGCCTTAGATCCACTCCTGCTACCCCCGTGATATTGAAGTGGGGGAGCAGAAACTTAGGAAGAGGATGTTCCCCAAAAGAAAGCCCGAGGAAATCAATAAGAAAGATTTGTTGAAGAAGATCCAGGGGCTTGGGGAGAAGTATAATATGGAAGCCGTGCAGTTAGGCTTGGTACTTTTTGTTGATTGTTGAGAGTTTTTTGGATGCAAAGGTCTTCACCGCCTGTGTAAATAAGAGATGGTGGGCTTTAGTGGAAGACCTTCCAGCCTTCAACAGTTATCCATAGGGAGTATTTGGATACAAAAAGTTGAAGGCATCTTTGGAGTCTGCACTCTCCATTGGCAGCTATAGATACAACATTTATGGCTGCTCCTTTGCATTCCAGGTAATAGAATTATAATTTATCATTATAGTTTTTATACTTAATTGTTTTTTCATAGTTTATGACTTAATTGCTTTATTGTAACAGGTTTGGGTACTGGAACGTATTCCCACATTCGCGAGATGGGGGCAGGGTATCAAGTCTCTGTCGGATCCCATCCCGATGAGGCCCGATATATTTCCTCGGTTCCTACACTAGAAGATCACGACCTACATCAAATATGAGGATGCCCGGCGGGTGTTAATGACTTCAGATGATGTAAGTGTTTATTTCCTTATTTACTACATTAACTATTAGTGTTTCTTACATTACCGATGTAACCAAGTGTTTTACTTATTCTTGTAGATTGAGGTTCTACCACCCCTTGTGCCCACTCAAAGGGAGATGGCGGAGCCGGCAGTAGCTGACGTACTCACCCGACTTGGAGGGTTGGACTCGTCAGTCCACAAAGAGCGGGTCCTTCCTCCTAAAGAGAAGGGGGAGGAGAAAAAAGACAAGGAGAAAAAAGACAATGATGAGGAGGAGGACGAGGAAGAGGACGAGGAGGAAGAGGAGGCAAAGGAAGAGGTAGATGTGACAGCTTCCCCTCTTACCAAGAAGAAGAAAAAGGCATGAAGGGATAGTACTTTTGATACTGGCCTTTTGGACCAGCTGAAGCTTCACATTGATGAGGCTATTCGTGCGAGCGAAGACCGCCTTCAGGCGACGGTAAACACTCTCCACGAGAAGGTTAGACGGTTGAGTGAGGAGGTTAGAGAGTTGAAGGAGGAAGTATGCAAGGTAAGTACTGGATTTTATTTTAAAATTTATAACTTTAAAATGTATTTTATTTTGAAAATTTTAAACTAATATCAGTATTTGCAGCGCAGGATCACGATCCCTCTAGGAAGCGCACCGGCCACGTCTATCAAAGAAAGACAAAGGTTCCTGAGGAGACTACAGTCTCAACTTTTGATGTACAGTATAATGAGGTATGTGATTTGCACAATTGTTTTAACTGAATACATTATGTTTCTTAATGATTTGACCTATACAATTATGTTTGTAGAAAGTTTTTGATGCTACACCAGTACATTTTGCTACACCAATCAGTGTAGAGTCGCCCATGACTATGGAGTTGACAGCCCATGCGGTACTACCTCAGAAGGCGAAGAGGGTCCGGTTTGACTCTCAGTGGATGCAGTCTCCCTGGTATTATACGCGGAAGGAGAAAGCCGCTAAGGAAAAGGCATCCACGAAAGAGTCAATTTTGGATCTACTTAGACATATATCTGAAGTCGAACGTAGAGAGATGATGGAGTTTGCCAAACTTCGTAAGAAGAAGGATGGTGAACAGCCCAGATGCAATACTGTTGGTAACTTGTTCATCACTCCGAAGGTTGTGCATGAAGTGTCATCCCCTACCTGCTGGTTCGGGAATTGGGTAATGGAGGGATTTCTTACGTATCTTTCATTTTAAAATTCGCATATTATTACAATATGCACTAACATACTTTAATGTTTTTAGGAAATGGACGCCTACATGCTTTTATTATCTGAGAGGCATGTGCGCTACCCCGACATATTCACCTAGAAATGTTTTTTTGCATCGGAGTTGTTTACAGTAAGTTAACCATCAAAGTATAATATGTTCTAAATTTGAGTTCAACATATATAATGTGTTGACCTTGTTTTTCCTATGGCAGGTTTCACTTTTTCAAAATATGCAAATAGAGTCCCCTGATACATTAGGTATCAATCTGCTAAGAAGATATGGAGCAAACTCCAATCCGGACAACGCCTCCTTGATCCCCACGGTACTCAAGTCCCTAGCTGATTCGATGTGGCGTTCTGAACGTGTCTACCTTCCCTACTTAATAAGGGAGCAAGAAGGAGATTGGCCACAAGGAATCCATTGGATACTGTTCGTACTTGAGCCCCCGGAAAGACGGGTGTTTATATGGGACCCCTACTACAAAGATGATCTACTGGACATGTATAATACTGAAGTAGCAACTTTGAAGGAGGGGATCCCACTACTATTCAGCGCTGCGGGGGATAAGCAGGCATTAGAAGAAAATGAATGGGAGTTTGAAGCGATGGATCCTGATACTATTCCTATGCAAGAAAATGTTCATGACTGCGAGATATTTGTTGTGAAATACATCGACTTCCTATGTGCTGATTTATATCCTACATTCCATCAGAGGGATATTCCAAAGTGCCGGTATCGTATTGCGTATGATCTCATGAAGGGCAAGGCTTCTATGTAGGAGAGGGAAGGAGGGAGGGACATGTTCGGGTGAATTGTGCTGACTTGGTATATATAATGTGCTGACCTTGTGAGGGGGTGGACATGTTCCTTTTCGTGTAATGTGAACTGTTGAGATTCTTTGTATGAAAGTGTCGTGTAAAAACTGTTGAAATGTTATGTTTTGTTGAATTTTTAACTACAAAATTGTTGAGGTTCCATGGAGTTCACATGTTGACATGTTGATATAATTTTCTGTATTTATGATGTGTTCAAAACAAGCTAAAAACAGGTTGACACACATCCATAAGTCACATGGTTACGCAACCTATAAAAAAATTTAGGGTCGATGCACAATTACATACGGTCGATACACTTTTCTACAGGGTCGATACACTTTAGGGAACATGGTCGATACAGGTTCCAACAGGCAGTGGCTAACTTATGCGGTCGATGCAGGTCGATGCAATTCATTGCAGGGTCGATACACTTTACGGAACAAGGTCGATACAGGTTCCAACTGGCAGTGACTAACTTATACGGTCGATGCAATTCATTGCACGGTCGATACACTTTACGGAACAGGGTCGATACAGGTTCCAACTGGCAGTGACTAACTTATATGGTCGATGCAGGTCGATGCAATTCATTGCAGGGTCGATACACTTTACGGAACAGGGTCGATACAGGTTCCAACTGGCAGTGACTAACTTATACGATCGATGCAGGTCGATGCAATTCATTGCACGGTCGATACACTTTACGGAACAGGGTCGATACAGGTTCCAACTGGCAGTGGCTAACTTATACAATCGATGCAATTCATTGCAGGGTCAATACACTTTACGGAACAGGGTCGATACAAGTTCCAACTGGTAGTGGCTAACTTATACGGTCGATGCAATTCGTTGCAGGGTCGATACACTTTACGGAACAGGGTCGATACAGGTTCCAACTGGCAGTGGCTAACGTATGCGGTCGATACAGGTCGATGCAATTCATTACAGGGTCGATACACTTTACGGAACATGGTCGATACAGGTTCCAACTGGCAGTGGCTAACGTATGCGGTCGATGCAGGTCGCTACATTCATTGCACTAAGTCGATACATATTTTTTTGTCCAAAATTTCAATTTTTTCCCGAAAATGATGACTTTTTGTTCCAAAATTATAACTTTTTCTTTCATAATTACATCTTCTTTGTCTAAATATACAAATTTTTGTACAAAATGACAACTTTTCCTTTCAAAATTATATCTTTTTTGTCCAAATTTATAATTACTCTACTCTTGTTGCCCAATTGGTCGAGTACAACTCTATGTATTGTGCCCTGTTTGTTTACATCTACCACATTTCACATTTCGACGTTCTTCTCCTCGTGAAAGAAGTCTTTTCTTCTTAGGTCTTCCGCCACTCCGACCGTATCTTGGTGGCTTCATCTTCTCACATACCAGAAGAAGTGCGTCTGGTGTCTCCCAATCGCATTTGTCCGATATCGGGTAAATCGACCCCTCATAAGCCATTCGTGCACATTCCGTTGTGTAATATCGATCAACATATTCATATTTATCAATGTGATATTTTGAACATGCAGCAAGAGCATGCTCGCACGGCCACCCTGTCACGTTGAATTTACCACAAGTACACGACCTCTGAAGTAGATTGATCAACTCCCTATGTTCTTCTCCATGGACTCTGAATTCATGATCATTGATACCGTCAACATGTCTACCTCGTCCTTTCTGAAAATCCTTCTCCATTTTATCTTCGACATTTTTAGTCAACCTTGAGGGCCACTCTAACCATTCCTTTCGTCGAGTAAAATAAAACTTTTGAGTTATATCACGTTTGGCCTCTACTAATGCTGTAACCGGGTATTCTCTTGCCTCTTTGAATAAGCTATTAACACTCTTCGCTATATTAGACGTCACAATCTCATATCTCTTGACCGGAGAGTAAGCATTTACCCATTTTTGCATTGGAATCCCGTTTAAAAATTCATGTGCTTGGCCATGAACTCTCGAAACTTAGACCGTCTGAAACTCTTTGCTGCTAGCCAAAAGAAAGGCTTGACACTCTCATCCTTACAAAGCTTATGCATGTTCATTGAAATGTGATACGCACAATAGGCATGAAATGCATTTGAGAATACTTCAGGAACTTTGCTTAACAACGACGGGTGTTTATCCGAGATAATTACTAAATCCTCCAGTGGCCCCAGTGCTTGTTTGAGATGAATTAAAAACCATTCTCATGCCTCATGGTTTTCCTTCTCATCCAGTCGAAATGCGACAGGTATGAGGTTATTGTTCCCGTTAAGAGCTACTGCGACAAAGAGTATCCCCTTATGCTTTCCTTTCAAATGTGTGGCGTCGAGGGTTAATACTTTTCGGCAACAAGTTCAAAAAGCAGTAAGTACCACACCGATCGCCCAAAAAGCAGAACTAAACACCTCAGTCACTGGATCTGAATGCACTGCAGTTACTGTACCCGGGTTGCGCTTCTCAAGCTCGTGAAAATAAGCAGGGAGATCCGCATATGATGTGTCGAATGATCCTCTAAGTTTCTGTATTGTAATTTCTCGAGATTTCCACGCTTTCTTGTAACTGGGTTTGACCCCGAACTCGCGTCATATATCATTTACAATCTATCTTGGCTTATACACATCATGCCCCTTAATATGTGATAGAACATAGTCGCTCAACACCCAGCTTCTGTCTTGCACATTATCTTCCCCAATCGGTGTCTGACAAGAGTGTATCGCAGCGTAGCTCTTTATCTTGAATTGGCCAGAACCATTAACTCTTGATGCATGTAGTCGCCATTTGCAATTTTGAACATGACACTTCAATGTGTATCGTTGTGTATCTGAACGTATTACCTTGAATTGAAAGTTCTTGCACATCACACACTTATGAATACACATCTGCAGTAACTTCTTGTCTTTAAAACATTGACCAAGTTTGACTACTGTCTCATCTTGCAACATACATTCAACATCCGAGCCTTCATTGTGCACCGGCATGTCCTCATACTGTGTCTTCTCAATAGGATTCTTTTTTGTGTCCTTATTATGCATCTCTGGGGTGAGGGGAGGACTATCATGACTACAAAATAATATAGAATTAGTCATATTAGAATCTAAAATTTGAAAAAGTTTTATTAGTAGAGTTATAAAGACAATAATCTACCTGAAGCTAGGGAAGTCGTTTACGGTGACTTGTGCATTAAGATCTGCATATGTTGGGATAAAGGTAAGTGGATGTTCATCATCATTTGAGAATGCATTACTCATAGCGTCATCCATAGAATTGATGTCAACTCTCGAAGGGCCCTTGTCTACAATATCATCATCACTTGAGCATGCATTACTCATAGCGTCATCTATAGAATTGATGTCAACTCTAGAAGCGCCCTCTTCTACACCATCATGAATGCCAACAAGATCCCTCAGATGGAAATTGTCTTCTTTTATATTTGTCGGCCTATCCGTATTGCACTCAAAAACAAAATCCAATCCTCTAACAACTTCAATGGAGACATCATTTTGCTTGGAGCAATCCTGATTGGATAAATGTTCTCTAGCAACTTCGTTGGAAATATACTCTTGATTGCACACATGTTCTTTGGAAACTTCGGTGGGAACATACTCTTGGTTGCACACATGTTCTCTAGATACTTCGTTGGGAACATACTCTTCATTTGAAATAGGCTTCCTTCTTTCCTCCTTCGATATGTACAAGGGAAGGTAAATATCTTTTCGTTCCATAATCATGTAAAGAAAGATTGACAAAAATTTATCGTTGGCAATTTCGATAGGTAGAATTGGGTTTGACGAAGGAAAAAATGACCTCAAAGTGATATCGCACTCGCACGGTTTAGAATTGGTAAGTCAATAAACTTTACACAAGAGCTCCTCATGTGTAATACTGCTATCCACTAGTATACACTGAGCCGTTCCACCTCGATAACAGATACCTTGTGCTCCATTTTTCATTAGTCCACCACTTTCCACAACCCATTTTCCATCGTAACAACAAATTAGTGATACTTTTGGCACCATTGTCTGTAAGAAACATAGTATTGATTAGTTAGATAAGAGCCAAAGGAATGAGTTGTGCAAATAAGCAAATGGTCAATTCCCATGGGTAAAAGGTTGTTGCAGTGTACATGGTCCAATAAAAAACCTAAGGGTCGATGCAAAGTACCAAAGGGTTGTTGTAAATCACCAACGGGGTCGATGCACATAGGTAAATGGTCGTTGCAGTGTTCATGGTCTAAGAAAAAACCTAAGAGTCGATGCCAATTACCAAAGGGTCGTTGCAAATCACCAAAGGGTCGATGCACATAGGTAAAGGGTCGTTGCAGTCTTCATGGTCCAAGAAAAAACCTAATGGTCGATGCAAAGTACCAAAGGGTCGTTGCAAATCACCAAAGGGTCGATGCACATAGGTAAAGGGTCGTTGCAGTTTTCATGGTCCAAGAAAAAAGCTAAGGGTCGATGCAAATTTGCAAAGGGTCATTGCAAATCACCAAAGAGTCGATGCATGGAAGTGACAGGGTCGATACAGCGTACATGAGCATAGGGTCGTTGCAAAATACTAAAGGATCGATGCAAATTATCAAAGAGTCGATGCAAATAGGTAAAAAGTCGTTGCAGTGTACATGACCCCAACAAATAACCAAAGGGTCGATGCAAAGTACTAAAAGATCGATGCAAATATGCAAATGGTCGATGAACATAGGTAAATGGTCGTTGCAGTCTTCATGGTCCAAGAAAAAAGCTAAGGGTCGATACAAATTTGCAAAGGGTCGTTGCAAATCACCAAAGAGTCGATGCATGGAAGTGACAGAGTCTATACAGTGTACATGAGCACAGGGTCGTTGCAAAATACCAAAGGGTTGATGCAAATATGCAAAGGGTCGATACTATATTGTATCAATTGCATCGACATGGACCAAGACCCTTTGCTTCGACTTCTCAAGCAAAATGTATCGACTAGGTCGATACAAGTTGAAAACATGTATCGACCCTGAACCGATACCGACCGGCTTCGTCCCTTCGTTCCTAAAACTGTTTTACCGGCAACATGATCGGAAAAAAAACTCCATTTAAAGGCTCCTTAGATTACTCAAGACCACATATAATATTATGACGAAGTTAATCAAGGTCTGTAGATTAAGAAATCAAAACATACCTTTCTAGGTTTTGGTTAATATTCATCACACAAAACCAGTGACTTTGGAGTTCGCCGGAACTGGATAGACGAAAAACGAATCACTTGGGATTGGAGTTCGCCGGAATATTTTTCGGGAAAATACACGTAGAAGGTTTTTCCCATGCACATACGTTAGAAAAAAGTTTACTGTTATGAAAAGTTGATGCCTTCATTGTTTAAGGCTTGAAGATAGTGGAGGGGTATATTAGACTTTACATAAATCCACAATAAAGGAAAATAAGGCATAAGGGCATTTAGAGATGGGTTTTCAAATTGTGGATATTTAGGAAAGAAGCCCATACTAGAGGGGCAATCAGGGAAAAACCCCAAGAAATAAGAGATCCAATGGTCATCCATTGGGATCCACAGATGTAAGTTGGGTCTTGATATATACTATCAGTCCTCATTCATTAATTTTTTAATGGTTTTTTTAAGGGAACACTAGATTTTACTTATCTGTCAGAGAAATCCTAGCCATTAGATCCTATGGTTTCTATCTCTTTTTTCTTTCATGACAGACAGCTCACAAGTCACAACTCACAACCCTTGGATTCACCGTCGTCGACAAACATCTTTCAATCCCTGAAATCTTCTCTCTCACATGAAGATCAGATCTTGAAATCCTTCCTTCAGCCATATTTTAATTGTGAGGTTTTGACGATTCTTGAGATCTTCCATGTCTAATCATTACAGATCTTTGAACCAAAAAAAAAAAAAAAAAAAAAAATTACAGATCTGATCTAAATCCTCTTTCTTATCATATCTTCTCATACGATGTAGATGTCTTTCGGCCATGGAGAGGATGGAAAGAAGGGGTTTGGCAACTACTAAGATCAAAAGCAAAAAAAGGTTAGATTTTTATTGTTCATATGTTTCTCTCCCTTATCATCTTAATCTGCTTTTGATTATATTTCAATCAAACCATGGCTGGCTTGATCGGAGAGAAAAAAAGGTTAGATTTTTATTGTTTACTTGTTTCTCTCCCTTGTCATATGAATCTGATTTTGATTATATTCCAATCAAACCATGGCTGGCCTGATCGATCAGATCTTGAAATCCTTCCTTCATCCATATTTTAATTGTGAGGTTTTGACGATTCTTGAGATCTTCATGTCTAATCACTACAGATCTTTGAACCAAAAATAAAAAAAATAAAAAAATTACAGATCTGATCTAAATCCTCTTTCTTCTCATATCTTCTCATACGATGTAGATGTCTTTCGGCCATGGAGAGGATGGAAAGAAGGGGTTTGGCAACTACTAAGATCAAAAGCAAAAAAAGGTTAGATTTTTATTGTTCATATGTTTCTCTCCCTTATCATCTTAATCTGCTTTTGATTATATTTCAATCAAACCATGGCTGGCTTGATCGGAGAGAAAAAAAGGTTAGATTTTTATTGTTTACTTGTTTCTCTCCCTTGTCATATGAATCTGATTTTGATTATATTCCAATCAAACCATGGCTGGCCTGATCGATCAGATCTTGAAATCCTTCCTTCATCCATATTTTAATTGTGAGGTTTTGACGATTCTTGAGATCTTCATGTCTAATCACTACAGATCTTTGAACCAAAAATAAAAAAAATAAAAAAATTACAGATCTGATCTAAATCCTCTTTCTTCTCATATCTTCTCATACGATGTAGATGTCTTTCGGCCATGGAGAGGATGGAAAGAAGGGGTTTGGCAACTACTAAGATCAAAAGCAAAAAAAGGTTAGATTTTTATTGTTCATATGTTTCTCTCCCTTATCATCTTAATCTGCTTTTGATTATATTTCAATCAAACCATGGCTGGCTTGATCGGAGAGAAAAAAAGGTTAGATTTTTATTGTTTACTTGTTTCTCTCCCTTGTCATATGAATCTGATTTTGATTATATTCCAATCAAACCATGGCTGGCCTGATCGATCAGATCTTGAAATCCTTCCTTCATCCATATTTTAATTGTGAGGTTTTGACGATTCTTGAGATCTTCATGTCTAATCACTACAGATCTTTGAACCAAAAATAAAAAAAATAAAAAAATTACAGATCTGATCTAAATCCTCTTTCTTATCATGTCTTCTCATACGATGTAGATGTCTTTCGGCCATGGAGAGGATGGAAAGAAGGGGTTTGGCAACTACTAAGATCAAAAGCAAAAAAAGGTTAGATTTTTATTGTTCACATGTTTCTCTCCCTTATCATATTAATCTGATTTTGATTATATTCCAATCAAACCATGGCTGGCTTGATCGGAGAGAAAAAAAGGTTAGATTTTTATTTCTTACTAGTTTCTCTCCCTTGTCATATGAATCTGCTTTTGATTATATTCCATTCAAACCATGACTGGCTTGATCGGAGAGAAAAAAAGGTTAGATTTTTATGCCTAAAATAGGTTAGATTTTTGTTTTTGTTTTGTTTACTTGTTTTCTTCCATTTCCTTAGAGGTTATATTTTTCTTCATCATATGGGAGAGAACTGAAACTAAATTTTATGAGTAGTGATTAGCGTGAACGGTCTATGAAATTCAATAGAGAAGCCATCCGGTCAGGTGACTTAGCAATATTTTCTTGTCCTCCTCCTCAAATGTTTTTTCTAGGAGCTCTTTTTGTAAATCTGACAATCTGTCAAAATCTAACCATCCACTTTTGGTTTGAAAGCTTATTTTTCCTCATAAAGCTTTTTGTAGTAATTCACCGATGTAGCCCTTATGTCCTCTTCATTCTCCGTCCAATTCTTGTCCACACTTAATTTGACAATAAAATTGATTTGCTTCCGCTGATTAGCCACTTTATGGAAGAAACAAGTGTTTTGATCCCCTTCCTTAAGCCTTTGAATGCGCGATTTTTGTTCCAACTAATTTATTTGCATTTCAGTAGCTCTTGGAATTCCCATTTCAACCTTATCCTTTCCCGTCATGCTTCCTCTGTAATCAAACCCTCTTCGTCTTTTTTTGTCAAATGTTTTCTTCATCGCTCCAAAGATTTTTAATCTTTGTCGAAATAAATCCAAACACCTCCTTATTCCAGCCTTTAATCCTGGCTTTGAGAGCCTTCAGTTTGAGCCACAAAATTGTACTTGCCGACCACAACACTTAGAACCTGAATTTGAAAGTTTGGATGCTCCAACCACATATTCTCAATTTGAAGGGTCGGGGTCCTCTGCAAGTCTTCGCTGTATCAATGCATAAGGGAATTTTGATTCCCATCGATCAGAAAAGAAATTTGTCTAGCTTACACAAAATTGGATTCTCTTGCATATTTGATCAAGTAAAATGGGCTCCTTTCAGAGGACCTCCCTACAAATTATTTCGGGAGATGAATTCCTCTAAAGCCCTAATTCCTGGATACTGATTTGACCTCTAGTTTTTTCTTGGTGTGATCTTATACAATTGAAATCCCCACTTATACACCATGGAAGTTCCCATCTAAACATCACTTCATCTAATTTTTGCCAGAACTCTAGAGTCCACACCCCCATACAGCCCATAGATTCCCCCAAGAAAAATCATCAAACCTGGACGACTCAAAATGGTTAACAGAAAAGCACCTCTTTCAAAATCCAAAACATCTATCACCTCTTTGTCCCAAGTTATGAAAATGCCTCTAGATGCTCCCAATGATGGACATGCCACCCAATCCGAGCATCTCGCACCCCAAATTTGTTGAACCCTTTCCAGCTTAGTCTCCTTTATACAAAGGACCGTAGGTTTCTTAGCTTTTACCGACTAACAGGTCTTCTTTAGTGAGTTTGCCCCCAAGCCTCTGACATTCCATGATAAATATCTCGGAGACATTTAAATCCTAATGATCCCCCTCTACCTTCTTTTCTAGTACCCTTAATGGATCTACTTGAAGAACCCTCATAATTAACACCTGTAGCTAATATTTTGAGTTCATTAGACAGTTTTGTATTCTCTGTCTCTCTCTTAGATATATTCCTAGATGGTGCTAGACTTTGAAAGAGAGCTAGAGTCTCTTTTTCATGACCTTTAAATGATAATCCCCCAAAAGCCCCAAACTCATCTAACCTTCCTAGAACCCATTGGAAACTTCCCCTTGTATCCTAGCCAAGGATGAGAGCCCATTGACCTCATCAAACAAACCCTCAAATTATGCCCCGATATTATTGGACGACATAAGCACCCAACTAATACCATTTTTAGTGAGATCTCCCTGGCGAATCCTAAAATGGTCACCCTAACTCAGAAACTTGCCAAAATCAGTCTGCAATATTCCATCTATTTGATAAGGCACAATTGGAAAATTTGATTGAACAAATGGAATTAGCACTGTCTGTTCTATTCCTCTTACCTTGATGAATACGAGAGATAGTCGAGACTAAGGGTTTAGGCGTACCTGAAACCGAGGGAAAAGGTGGATCAACCTGATCTGTAGTGGCCCTGCACCTAGAAATGGATTGCCTGACCTCTGGAATTTCCTCCATGAACGACAAGGGGTATGAGTAAGGACCCAGCATCACTCCCGCAAAACAGGGTAGAATTTGAAGAACCAAAAGCTGATTAAAAGCTGACGTGACAGCTACTATATTGGAATCTGCTACTGCCGGATCTTTGACCAAGGTACCCATCGTAAAAATTTGAAACTTCTGCCCCCCCCCACCCCCCCACACTTGAGCCTGAAACCTCGACCACTAATCCCTCCATTTGAGTGAGCAACTTCGCTATTTCCTTTTTCCCGTTGCTTGCTTCCGAGACTTGCATTTGAACATCCTCAGAAAATGTCTTCTTTGCCCCAATATTTGAATGAACCCTTGTGATCTCTCAAGTGGAGACGTCCATTCCGAATTAGTTTCAAGAAAGTTAAGACTCCACTTTTTTATGGAGGAAGTATTGTGATAACCCATTGAAGAAGATGAAAAATCATTTGTTTCTAAAGTTGGAGATTGCTTGGTTTTTACTGAAGCAGCTTTTGACGACTTACACCCAATCTCCTCTAAGGGTTTAAGGGATTACAAAATTAGCCGTCAGAGGATTCCACCCCTGAACTCGTTGAAGTGGCATTGACGACGACTAGTTCAGTCGATTTCCCTTTCCCCTTGACGAGCCCCTGCTTTTGCTTTAACCTTTGAGCTAATCCGGATTGGGGACGACAAACGTATTTCGTCGACATTCCCAATTTACGGAAAATCAGGTCCTAGAATCGGCCCACCCTCACTTACTATCAGGGCATTTAGGGTGGAAAATAGGGGTGGTTAACAAATCATGTTGCTTGTGAACACCTCGAGCTTGGCTCGTTAAAAGCTCCCTTGAGCTTGTTTATTTAATTAACAAGCAAGCTCGAACTAGATTTTCAAACTTGTGTAATTAATGAGCCAAGCTTGAGCACTCAGGTACTCGACTCGTTAAAAGCTCGGCTCGATTATATAGTTATACATATACTTAACATACTAAAATATTTAAAATATACTTTCTTCTTTTACATACTAAAATTAAGTAGATTATTATATAGTAGTAAAGATTAATAGTATATAATCTATTTTATATGATAAAATACCCCTCAAAAAAGTATAAACTTGTAGTAAAATTTTAGTTAACATCATAATGTCTTTACCTAGAATAATAAAGTAAAATTTTCATCAAATATAAATGACCATATCCAATGAACTAAGCTGCTCGCGAATGGCTCAAGTTCGTTTATCAAAGCTCGAGCTTGTTAATAAACAAGCCAAGTTCAAGCTTTTTAATTAACAAACAAGCTTGAACACATCACTACTCGGCTTGGCTTGGCTTGGCTTGGCTTGTTAACACCCTTAGTGGAAATTCACATTGCTACAATAATACCTCTATCTAGATTGAAAGATTTGATAGTAAAATCGTCGAGAGGAAGTACTTGATTATGATGTTTGTCAAGGTGACTTGAGGCAACAGTCCCCATGGATGCCTGAGGTGATAGCCCGAGGCACTTGAGACACCCGAGGTGTCGCCTGATGTACTCTTTGCACCAGAAATCCCTCCTAATATGAGGTCTATGTATGCTGTATTTCCTTGAATAAGGGCCCCTAGAATTCATATAAATCGCAAAATTTCCATTGCCAAGATGCACTATGATAGAAGCATATTAGGAGACAGTTCTAGGAATAATAAAGAAGGATCCCAACCATTGGGAATTAAAAAAACATAACGAAAAAAAAATCTACAATAATTGTCGAAAGGGGAGAGAGAGAGAGATGTAACTTGAGAAAGATGGAGACGAAGGAGAGAGTGTATGGCTGTGTACAAAATAGAAAAATAGCCCAACGGTCAATGTGACTGCCAAAACAAAGGAAGGAGAGAGAGAAGACAAGGAGAGGGAGGGAGAGGCTGTATCTCTACTCTCCCTTCTTCTAGATTATGCCAAAGAAAGTTAATAAAAAATCATATAATAATTAAAATATATAGTTATGGAGTCTGCACTTATTTAAATATTAAAAACCCCTTTAAAGATGACTTTATGAGAGCTTTGGGGGTCCTAGAGAGAATTTGGGGCATTTGAAGGTTTTTTTTTTGGTTATTGGGCTGCCTAAGCTATGCTGTATGTCAGGTCGCCTATGCGACACCTTTAACAACCATGCAAAAAACATAGGGGACCATATGGTCCACCAACAAACAGAGGGGAGAGAGATAGAGAGACTGAGAGAGAGACCAATTGATCCACCATAAGCGAGAGAGTGGACATGTTAACTTGAGGGAAACATACTTGAAATTATTCGTCTCTTCTTTCTTCTATCTACAAATCATTTTTTGTTGGATATATACACCTTAATATATTATATGATAAAAGACATGAAAAACATATAAAATAGCATGTTTTTTTGTTGAACAAACTCTCGTATTCAAATAAAATAAAATTTTATATCCTTAAACAATACTAATATTACATATATCTTTATTTTTAATAATGACTACCTAGGCAGCCAGTTGCTTGAGCCTAATAGAGCGCTTGGTCACCTCGGCGACGCCTTTAACAACTATGTTGATTAATTAGTTTCGTCCAGTAGGTCCAACTCCCCACAACATTTTGAAAAAAATACAGATTAGTGCTCTAGACCACTAGCTGTTAATCTTCGGAATAGGTAGGTCGCTCTCCCCATGTTTCTGAGGTGATTTGAGATGTTAATTTGATGCTTTGGATCAATGAGATGATCAAGAAATCCTTTTTGTTTGTAGGTAGTGGATTTCGAGGAATGAAAACTCTCAGACCACTAGCCGTTAATCTCCAGAATAGGTGGGTCGCTCTCTCCATGTTTCTAAGGTGATTTGAGATGTTAATTTGATGCTTTGGAGCAATGGATGATCAAGAGATACTTTTGTTGGTACGTAGTGGATTTCGAGGAATGAACACTCTCAGTACTTCCTCTACTGATTTCCAGCCATTACTGTGTAAGCCCTCTGGGAAGAAGATCCATTGTCACTTGCCGGTAAGAGCCAGACAAGGAGGTCAGTAGCCATGTGTGACCATTACCGACAAGTCCCAGCCATACGAAAGTTGCTGCTTGCTAGTGAGGACTATCAGTTAGGCGCATACCCAAAGAGGTCAATGGTTAAAAATTGATAGTAACAACTGATTTTTTCAGGTCCAGCCAAAATCTGTCTGATTCATTTACTAAGGGCCTAATAAGGGATTTAGTTTACAAAACGTCTAGAGGGTTGGATTTAAAGCTCATTATTTTGTTGGTGGCTTTTGCTTGTCCCGTTTCCCTTGGTCTCTTCTGCACCACCAATGTTACAAATCTCGTTCTCAGGTAGGTTTTTATTGCCCGAAATTTTTCTAGGGTGATTATTTGGTTACTTTTTGGCTAAATTTCGGCAATGATTAAAAAGATAATTTAAATTACGAATAATAATAATAATATAACCGATTTATAAATTCATCAACTAGACATCAAAACATTCACCATAAACCATAATATCACGATAATTCAACTCTTTCTCAAAACATATAAACTGATTGAAAAAAAAATTCTTGACATTTTAAAAAAGAGAGAAAAGTAAAGAGTTTAAATTGCGAAATTTCACGATATTTTATGCGATAAAAAGAGAAAATCGTATTTCTCGTGAGATTTTTAAAATACCTCAATAAAATTGTAGTTTAAAACTTTATATGTTTATATCAGGTTTTCTTGGGAGAAATAGGAATTTCTCGTGAAATTTCTAACAATGTTCTGCATGCCATTCAGGAATATTTGTTCAACTGTCATGGTTTCTTAAGAAGCTTTCCGTAGATATACCTCACACACAGGGGCGAAGCTAGGATTCTCTTGTAAAGGGGGGGGGGGGAACAATGGGGGTTCGGGGGCTATGCCCCTGGATTTGTTTTCCAGGGCCGAGTTCATGTCTGTGTTAGAGCCAAGTTCAGGAGGGGCTAGAGCCCCCCACTATCCCCTGGCTCCACCCTTCTCCCAGACTATGCCTCTATTAATACTATAGGAATTGTTTCGGAATTTCAAGGGGGGGTTTCAGCCTCCCGGGCCCCATGTGGCTCCGCCCCTGCTCGCATGTGCCATGCAATGTTTACTTACACTTTATTATTCATTTACTTCCTTTTATCTTATGGTTTATCTACTTAGGTAGAAAGCATTGTATATTGATGAGCAGAAATTCATTAGAAGCCCTTTATTAAGAAAGTCTTAGATTCAGCTCAGCAATTATATTTTATTTTGCCAGCCCTCTTGTACCATGTTTCTGAGATGGCAGGCTTAGGCTACAAACCCGGG
Source organism: Tetracentron sinense (assembly GCA_015143295.1). Taxonomy (NCBI): domain Eukaryota; kingdom Viridiplantae; phylum Streptophyta; class Magnoliopsida; order Trochodendrales; family Trochodendraceae; genus Tetracentron; species Tetracentron sinense. The sequence continues at coordinate 104,907 of JABCRI010000658.1, read as the reverse complement.
GGCGCATTTATTGCCCGAGGTGAAATAGAGCCCTATTAGGGCAAGTTTGCTCCTTAACTTGAGCAAAAATAGGATTGAAATACAGCCCTGGGTACATAGCCTTTTTTGTGGACTAAATGTAAATGAAACTGCCGTTAGCAACCTGGTTGTTGCCACGAATTGGGGGGGAGGGACTTTTTGAGATTTGGTTGGGTTGCTTTTATTAGGCCCACAACCTTTATAAATCTAACTTCCCGTTTCTCACGCCATATATTCTTCGATTTCTTTTTTGCCTACAAAAAACTTCACAGTACACACAAACCCTCTTTTCTATGTTCTTATTCCAATGCCCTCACAGGAGAAACAACTTATCCATTTTTTTGTTGTTGTGATAGTTGAGACAAAACCACTTTTTGGACAGATGTGGGATGATACAAATTTTCGTATAGCTCTTCGGAAGACAATACTCGAGTATGGGTTTTCAATACTCATAATTTTATTGATCCGAAGATAAATGAGCCTAACATGAAAATTTTGTTTGATTTTTTAGTTTTCGTATCATGATCTATGATGATTAGGATGACATTGGCATTGCTTTGGGGTTAAAATAGGTTAGGGTTTGGGCTTATGAGATTAGGATAATTTTTTCCTTCTCTCTCTTCTCCAATGTAGTTTGATTAAAAAGAAAAAAGAATCAATGGGGATGTGTTTCTTTTTGTTCATTACATAATGGAAGCAATAATCACCTTTCTTATTTGGTGGTTAAGTTGGGATTATACACCAAGCTTGAATCTCACGACACATGATCCATTGCTTTTATAGGTTAAAGGTCTTGACCAAAATTAAGATTAAAATCATGATCTTGATTTTTGTGGAACAATGTAGATGAAAAAGGCTGCTAAAAAAAGAGCGATCTTGGTTTGATAACTTGGAGTAACCAAATCTTAAATATCTATCTTTTTTTCAATCATGCTGTTTGGACAATGCTATGCAATGCCCATTGGAAAATTTAAGAAAGAATATGTATTTAACACTGATCTTTTTGAACTAGTTGTCAGTGCTCTTAGAAGTTTGAATCCAAACTCAATTATCTTCGACTTGGGTTGTCTCCTTGAACTTAGAAATGTGCATTATAAAGGAATGATGGGTTTTCATTGCTGAGGGCACATGAACAATGGATTAAAAAAAAAAAAAACAGGCCAAGATGATTTAGACATTGAATTTTTTTTGAAATCCCTTTTGTTGAAATGAAAGTCCACACCCTTCAGGAATGGTCAATTCCTACTCTCCCTCGTACTCTCCCTTGTAGATCAATCACGTGTCATGCATTTTTTGTTATTTAAAAGGGTTTAACACAAGTGTGCATAAATAGGAGTGTTTAGTCATTTTCACATGCCTACAACTTTTGATAAAGGGGTAACTGTAGTTGGAGAATGGGTTTGAAGGATTTAGGGTTTAGAGAAGAGAAAGAGAGAAAAGAGAGGAAGAAGAGAGATTAGAGGAAATTGCTTAGTTAGGGATTAGAGAACTATACTAGCATATTATATAAAAAAAGAACATTACACATGTGCCCTTTTAAAAGTATACCCTCGATATTACATATATTAACACTCCCCCTCAAGCTGGAGCATAAACATTAAGCATGTTTAGCTTGACAGTAATATCCTGAAGAATAGCAGGGCCAACCGGCTTGGTGAATATATCAGCAAGTTGTTGAGAAGACGAAACATGTTGAAGAGATAAAGAACAATCCCGAACTTTCTCACGGGGAAAGTGAATATCAACCTTAATGTGCTTTGTTTGCTCATGAAACACATAATGTGATGCAATCTTTGCAGCAGTCTCGTTATTACAATATAAGGACATATGGCCTTGGACAGGAAACTCTAACTCAGAGAGGAGCGAACGAAGCCGTAAGAGTTTACAAGTGCCATGAGCAAGTGCACGATATTTTGCTTTGGCACTAGACCGAGAAACCACGGGTTGCTTTTTGCTCTTTCACGCAACCAAGTTGCCTCCAAGGAAAACACAATAGCCCGGGGTGGAACGACGGTTTAGTAGCAGATCCGGCCCGATCAACATCTGTATAGCAAGAGATATCGAGGTGACCATATGAGCGATATACGAGTCCAAAACTGGGTCTAGCCTTGATATATCGGAGAATACGATGTACAACAGCAAGATGTGAAGCACGGGGAGCATACATGGACTAGCTAACCATGCTGACAGCAAATGTAATACCAGGTCATGTGAGGGTGAGATATATCAAGCGACCCACAAAATGCTGATAGACATGAGGATCAGAAAGATCACCCTCACTATTATGCAAAGAGAGCTTCAGATCTATTGGAGAAGTAGCGGGTTTACATCCACTCATACTAGTATCGTTGAGCAGGTCAAGAACATATTTCCGTTGTGACAGAAAAATTCCCTTCTTAGATTGAGCAATCTCCAGACCAAGAAAGTACTTCAGATGACCTAGATCTTTGACATCAAAGGTACACCTTAGCTCATGCTTAGCATGAGAGATGAATGAGGAGTCATCGTCGGTCAAGATGATATCATCAACATATACCAGGAGAATAGTGCGGCCCGAGGTGCCAGAATGGATGATACAGTATGATCAGAGTGACATTGCTGGAAGCCCATGCTAAGGACTACTTCACTGAAGCGATAGAACCAAGCACGGGGTGAATGCTCCAAATCATATCTAGACTTCCGAAGTCTACAATCCTTTCCAGCTCCCCCTGAAGTAGGAAATCAGGAGAATGATCCATATACACTTCCTCGGTGAGATGCCCATTAAGAAAAACATTTTTGATGTCTAATTGATAAAGATTTTGAAACCAATATTAATTTAAATTTCCAAACTAATGCCAATACATATTCAATCAATTTTAGCAAAAAAGTTTAGATTCATGTAAATTTGAGAAAGAGTATGCTTGCGCGTGCTGCGCTTGAGCAGAGAGAGGGAGACTTACTAGCAAGCTGAACTGCGGAGGCAGGGACGGGAGGATGTTGGCGTACCAGGGAGTAGTAGTTCCTGCATGAGAGGGGGGAGATAAAAAAAGGAAAGGTGGTTTGCGCTTGCGCGAGGACGAAGGGTTATCTATAATTCGAATTTTAGCGACGGAAATATTTCCGTCGCAATAGTTTCTTTAAATTTAGTGACAGTATAACTATTGTCAGTAATTATTTGTTCCTAATAGCGTATATTACTGCTTCAAAATGTTATTTTATTTACAAAATTAATATTTTAATAGAAAATTATCCATTAGTGATGGTTTATAGAAACTGTACCAATTCCGCCAGTAAAATTAATAAACACCAACAATTTTGGTTTGTACTAAATACAATACTTTAGCAAATGTTAAGAAATTCATTATAGCGACGAATGGTATTATCGCCACTATAATAATGATTTAGCGAAGGGTATATTTTCCATTGCTATTTTTTTGTGCCTATTCGGCAAAATTTTGTAGTGTTGAATGTAAGATGGGTGATTTTTTGCCACGTTTTAGGAAAAGAGCACACACATCATTGATTTTTTATGGCCCAAAGGAATGCCATGTGCTGTTCACACGTGACACATAGGCAAGGTTGCTTATGCATCACACATTTTTGTATATATACACACAGACAAGTTAAGCCCAACTTTTGCTTCTTGTTTCCCAAAATTTGTTTGAGCTTGGCAATTCCTAGTGATGGGGATCCATTATCTCCATACTTAATGAATCATATATGTTGAAAAGTATTACCCACGAAAAAAGTGTTGAAGACATGTTAGCTATCTTGGGTAAAGAGGAAGCAAGTTTGAATCTAAATGGGTTAGGGTGGCAAGGGTAGCAAGGAGATGTCGAGCGTCTCACATTTTTTTTTTGTAGTTGATTGCTATATTTTCCCGAGCTTCTTATCGTAGGTGTAGGGATTAGGGAGACTTAGGGATTACCTAAATAAGTATTTTTAAGCATTAGGACAATTAGCTTTTAGAATTCAAATACCCTTTGATCATCAGAAATTTCCTAAAAAGTTAATCAAAACTTATGGCTTGGGGTAACATTACCAATTAAGAGAAATACTTAACCCTCCCATCAGGCTATGAAAAACCAAAAGACCTCTCCATAGATCTTAAAAACATAGGAACATAGTTGAAGAACGAGAAAAGAGGAATATATTCCAAGTCAGAGAGAACACAATTAAAGTTGTTTTTTTGATCGTTTTACTTTCTTGTTGTGTCATGGTTCAAAATCCTCGTGCACCTAGGCAATGAGAGAATAAAATGCATAATGACATCTGGTGGGGTAAAAATGATGACAAAAGGAAAACTAAGTGGGCTAGCTGGATATACCTTTGCCAAGCCAAATTTTAGGGAGGTCTTATGCATGAAGAGAAACACTGGCAATTACAAATTGTAATATGCTCGCAAATCTTGGGTGATTTGGGTAATTTTGGGAGCAGGTGAGTTGTTCGGCTTTCAGGTTCGATGGTGGCCCGCTAGTAGTCCACCACCGGCGGCAAGTCTTGTGGTCTGCCAACGGGCTTTGGTTTGGTGTCTTGGAGGTTGTTTGTGGGGCTGGTGGCAAGGAGGGTGGTGAGTCTGCTCTCTCGTTTGTAGAACCCGATCTTCGGGATGGTCAGCTTCACATCTCTGCTTCTGAAGAGGAGATTGAGGGCTCCTCATTGTGGGAGGACTCGTTGGTGGGTTTCTTCTTGGGACCCAAACCCCCCTTTTCTCGTTGTTAAATCTGTTGTTGGCCGGCTTTGGCACTTGAAGGGCGAAGTGGAGGTTTTGCTGATGGATAGTGGGTTCTTTATATTCCGATTCACCTGCCATGAGGATATGGCTAGGGTGTTGGAAGGAGGGCCTTGGTACATTCGAAATCGTTTGCTCATGCTTAGGGCTTGGGATAGGAAGGTTCACTTGGAAAAGACAGAGTTCTCGGAGATTCCAATCTGGGTCAAGATTAGAAAGCTTCCTCTGTTCATGTGGACATCGTGTCTCCTTAGCAAGGTGGTTAGTGGCCTCGGGGTCCCTCTTTATGCTGATCACCAAACATTATCTCAATCTCGCGTTAGTTATGCTCGAATTTGTGTGTTAGTTTCGGCTGCGAAGGAGCTTCCGGACTGGCTTGATGTTTACATGAACGGAAGTGAGCACTACACTTTCAATGTGGAATATGATTGGAAACCCCCGAGGTGTGGATCTTGCTGTGTTTTTGGACACGATGACAATAATTGCCCTCTTCGTTCTTCGATTGGGAGAAGAGGTGGGTCCCAACTGGTCGTGTTTTTGACAGTTCAGGTGGGTTTCCTGTGTGCGCTCTCCCTGTTCGACGAAATGCTTCTATGGCAGCTCTTATTGGGGATGAGGAGGGGTTTTTTGATGGGGACGTTGGGGTTACTAGGGTTGATGTGTCTGATGATCAACCACCTGATTGTTGTCTTGTGCAGGACAGGGCTCAATGGTCCGACCAGGGAGATGAGTCCCCGAAGGACAATGTGGTCTGGTCGGTGGAAATCAGTGATGGAGGGCTGGATAGGGGTGAGCTGCTTGTCAAAGGGACTATTGACCCGGATCCCCCGTTCGACGCGTGGGTTAATTTGGAGGCTCGGTCAAGGTCAGGCACATTTCCAGGTGCTTATGCTAGAAGTGATATGCTAAGGCCTATTGTGCCGCCTCCCAAGCGTATGCGCCTTGTTGGGTTTCCTATTGAAGAGATGGACGAATTCCAAGCTGATTTCAGTATTGACCCACCCACGGTGGGAGGGGCTGAGGGCCCAGTGGTTGTTGAATCTGCTTTGGATGGTCTAGGCGATGTGATTGATCCAATTTTGTCCCCCTCCGGTCAGTTAGGCTCCGGAAAAGGGTTGGGGTCAAGGAAGGGTTCGGGCAAACGGGCAAAGAAGGGTTCTATTCGGACCAGGGGCAGCACTCCTTCATCCTCCCCCCATTAATGGTAAGGGTTGGGGCGTTGAATATCAAGGGATTGAATACCCCTGAAAAGCGGTTCGGGATGGGATTCAGGCTGACCCGCAGGATAAGTCCCTACATTCTCTCGAGAAGAGCATGGTTGCGGACTTGGGTGCCCTTGTGTGTGCTGAAGAGTTATCAATCAGGCAGCAATCACGAATGCTTTGGCTACAGCTTGGGAAGCAGAATAGTGTTTTTTTTATACAAATATCTGTGCTCTCGGCGTTGCCATAACCGTATTTCTTTCATTGAGTGTCCAGATGGCACTCGCCTTGAGTCGGAGGAGCAGATCAAAGATGGCGCAGTGGAATTTTTTGAGAATTTGTTTCGCTCTTTGGTCCTGCTAGTCCCTTTAGGTAACTTGTCTCTTCCTTGAAGCCTGTCCTAACAGATTGTGGCGTCTTGCTGCGAGGGTCCCTTCCCTGTGGTGTGAAATGGCGTCTTGCACATTTCCAGGTGCTTATTCTAGAAGTGATTGCCTCTTCCTCGATGTCACGAATGTTTCTGTTTTTTGTTTTTAAAAATTAGAAACAAATTTTTTGAAAATCAACTTAACAAAAATTTTCTGTTATCTCTGTGTTTGGAAACAAAAAACAAAAATAGACAAACATGGAGTGCTACACCACCACCACCATCTACCACCAAAACCACTCACCACCACCACAATTTGTTCTTAATTGTAAATTTGATCCAAACTCTGCTTAGTTGGTGAAGCAATCACAAAAGGCCCTAAAAAAAAAAATTCATCATCAGTGCAGCAGTTTGCCGCCCTTGCGGCCTTTTCCTCCCTTCCCGCCCTTGCGGCCTTTTCCTCCCTTCCCGCTGTTGCCTTCTCTTTTGATATGCGAAAAGGACTTTTTATGATTAGGATCAGGTAGTTTGAGTGCATGGTTCTTGTTGTGCTCTTTTTTCTCATCATCTGTCTCGAACAGATGCCTGCATGTGTGGCAGGCATATGGGCCCTTTCCGGCGTATCCAGTAAAATCGCGTTTCTGAGCCTCTGTCATTTCCTGTTTTAGTAATAAAATATAAGTTAGTCTATGCAGTCTTGCAAAAAAGTAAGGTATATATTACTAAAACCTGGAACTTGTAATAAAACCAGATTTTTTTAAAAGTAAGGTCATTATTATTAAAACCTGAACTTGTAAATTTAAAACCTGATCATTCACTTTCAACACAAACTAATGGTTCAATTAATCACAATATTTAAAACTACTTCCATTCACATTTAACGTACATAGTTAACCATGTCTGTCATCTTCCCTAGTTTGGTCTTCTCCTTCATCTCCTTTGTTTGTCTTGCTTCACGTTTCCTAGCCTGTCTGTCCTAATCTTCATCGTTTTAGCTTGTCTCTGGTTCCTTGTGGGCCGTTGTTCGTATTTCCTTTATCTTTTGTCATTTTTAGTAGCTGTCTTGGCCTTTGCTAGTTGCTGTCTTGTTGCTGTCTCCGTTGTTCGTTTTAGCTTGTCTCTAGTTGCTGTCGTTCCTAGTGTATCCTATTCCTTCGGTGGTTTTAGTTAGTCGGTCCATCGTTTGCTAGTTTTCTGTTTCATTTCAGTCTGTGCCGCTGTTATCATAAGCTTGAAGAGATGTGTGCTCAGTCTAGAAAGATTGCAGTGGAGGCTAAGGCTTTCGATTTTGAAAGCTTAGCTTCCGGTGAAGGCGTAGGGGTTAAGATTATAGAGTCGGAAAAGAGGCCTTCTTAGCATCATGCGAGTTCCAGAGGAAGCCATAGGCTGGATGGAACAGACCATTCAGGAGTTCAGGGAAGACAATGGATACTGCGTTTCGAAAATACAGATGCTCCCAAGCTACTATCATAGGAGAGAAAAAACATAACGTCAGTGGTGAGTTCATCGCATTTCAGGCATATCTGGGTTCTGGTGGTGAGGGTAACATTTTTATCCCAAAGGGAGCCAGGGGCTCCGGATGGTCGGCTTTTTTGGGGGCCCTTGGCTCATTTAGCCATCATTCCAATCACATGAAAATCCCTTCGATCCCTGGGAGGGGTAAAGAGGTGGAATGGAGAATAGAAAAGCAAATTTCTCCCCAAGAAAGGGTGGGCCTTCTCAGCCACGTAGAAAAGGTGGAATGGGTTAATAGCATTATAGTGGACTTGGACGCCGGGGAATTTCGACAGTGGGCAGATGCCATTGTATGCTCTATCACATCATCAGGAACCACTGAGAAATGGGTAAAGGTGGTGAATATTCTACATCTCTTACCTGAGGAGGGTAAGATCACTATTTTCCCCTTTGATCCATATCAAGCAATTTTTCACCCAGCTAGAGGCTCCACGATTTTCAAAATTTGCACACCACAAATTCATCAGCTTGGAAAAGGGGAAGAGGTGGGTTTCCATAGGTGGTGGCCGGCGTCAAACTCACTATCCTACATGGGGTTGACTGGAACTCGATGGATTGCGTTAAAAGGGACTCCCGTTCCACTTGTGGGTGGAGTCAGTATTTTCTCAGATTGGGCAGATTTGCGGAGGCCTGGTAGATATTCACCCAGATACATGAAATTTCTATGATCTAGCTGTGGCGAAAATTCGAGTCCGAGGGGATGTAAGGTTGATCCCACGCCTTATTCCCATAAATTTTCATTCCATCGCCTACTCGATTGAGGTGCTTATTTGGGAAGACGACTCCCGCAACTCGTCATCAGAATCTATGGATCTCCGGCAGAGGAGATGCAAGCGCGGATCAGAGGAGCATTCGTTGGAGACAGGCGGCAAGGGTTGGCTAGAAAACCCATTTCTGCCCCCAACCAAAACCCTGATTGGGTGGAAAATCAAAACCACTAGCCTTACTACCCCTATAGTCCTGCAAAACAAAAATCAACCAAGGGCTCTAGGTGGCGTAGGGGATGGGGGCATCAGTGTGGCAGCCACTGCTACTAGTCTCTTATCAAATCAGAAAAAAGGTAGTGGATGGAGATCAGAGAGAAGATATCCGTAGGCCTGTGGAGGTTCCTCAAAAAGGTCAACATATTTTGAAATTTAAACATAGACGTGTTTGGAGAAACAAAATGAGAAATGCCCGAAGGAAGCGTCAGAATATAGAGAAAAGAAAGGGGAAGAGTGAAGGTGGCGAGCAGATTTCTCAAATGGGAGATGACGTCCTCGGAGAGGGGTGTGATGTTGAAACAGGTGGTGTGAAGGATCCCTCACTGTCTAACGATTTCCACCGCCCACGTGTCTCAAATCAGCATCCCTCACAACTTAAGATTGGGAGTTCAAGCCTTACTGGCATGGACCTAGAGCCTGCAGTTGGTCATAAGAGCTTGGGCCCAGGAGAGGAGGGGCCTAATACACAGCTGGTGCCTCAAGCCACAAAGAGAAGCCCGAAGAGCTTGGCCCAATTCGTAAGTCCGGTGGTTGTAGAGTTGGACCTGAATGGGTTTGAGCTGGGTTCTGAATCGTTGGGTTTTATCCACTCGCAAAATCTCCCTACTCCAAACTCGGCTGGAGGGGTAGAACCAGTAGAGTCCATCATCTCGGCAGGAGTAGATCAAACCATTTCCCCGGGAGGTAACTCGCCTCACTTGATAGCAGTCTCAGAGCTTTCGCTCACAGCAGCGGAAGGTAATCGAACATCATCACATAGATCTCAAGGATCATGCCCAAATGTAGAAATTTTTGGGGGTTTCGATCACCGGGAGGCAAAGGCGAGAGGTCCGGCATCCAAGGGGCAACCTGAAGGTGATTTGGGGCTTTCAAACCCCGATATTGTGCATGCATCAATAGTAAGTACTCCAAATATCTTACCCATAGATCAGAGGGAATCAGTGCAAAAGATTGATGGGGAGAGGGAAAGGTCATCGAAAATATTGGGCATGGCAAAGGTAGGTAAGGGTTTAAATCTTCAAAGAAAGTTAGATGAAGTGGTTAGTCAGGACTGGGGCATCAACAAAATCTTGGAAAATCAATCCACCTCGGCAGAATTCGAAGGAGAAGGCAGTGTCTCAGGGCATTCGGGCTCTCATAGAGGTTTCGATCAGGCCTCTGAGGAGGACGCGTTCGGGGTAGTTTGGATGGGTCTTCCACGGGTCCAGGTAACAAACCACTCAGGGGATCAGGTACACGCAAAAATATCTCTAGAGGAGGTGAGATCAGTAGGAGTGAAATCTCTATATATCCAGGTGTCAGAGGCGGGGCAGGAATTTGGGGTAAGAAATGAGGGAAGTTTCTCGGCGGAGGCAATTCATGAAGGTTCAAAGAGTAATCCAAGTAAGCTTGTCCGCGAAATTGGAAGACTACCCCTGATTCAGGGCAGATGAAAATACTAAGTCATTAGTAGGCTTGCAGCCGTTGCAAACCGCCCAGCCACAAGATCCCATGGGAGAAGGGCCTAGCAAGGTCTCGGTTGAGCCAGGGGGTGGACTGGGGTCTGAGGGCAGGTTCAAGGTGTCTGAGAATGAAACTCTCACGCTGGGTAGTTCAGCTTTGAAGAAAAAGAGTGGGGGAAAAAGCTAAGAACCAGAATCAGGAGAAGAGTTTGAATATTGCAGTGGATCAAACAGTGGTATCTGGAGAGCCCCCCAAGCAACCAGCTTGTTTTGCGGAAGCAAAGATGGGATCCGGAGCTCAGAACCAGGGAAGTGTAGACGTGCAAGGAACTACTTCTCAAGCCTCTCCACCTTTGGCCACACTGGGGCAGGACAATGACAATTGGCTGATCCACTTTCCGGTGCAAGGTACACATCCACTCTCTAATCCTACTACCCACATTATACTCCCTAGTGGAAAGGATGAGGTGGGTAGTAGGAGCTCTGAGGGATTGCTTCAGGATTTTATTTGTTTACCACCAGCTATTGCATTGATGATACCTCAGCCTGATGTAGACGGGGTCAGTCCCGTGGTCTTGGGTAGCTCCGTTGCACAGGGGGATCTCCCAGAGATTAGGTTATCTCCGATGTCAGTGTCTAAAGACCAAACTTGTCTTACCCCGTCTGATAGAGATAGGGTAGTAGTGGATGAAGTGGGGCGGAGTTTTAATGGGAGTAAGTTTGTTCCTAATTGGGTTGTAGATCATGTAACTGAGTTTGGTGCATTCCTAGGGCTGTCCTTCGAGGGTCGTGAGTTGGAAGTTCTAGATTTATTCCGCTCCCTAGAACTTCTAGGCGGGTCATCTCGGGGAACCTCCTCCCTAGGTGGTGAGGGTGTTCATAATAAGAGGTTAACAAGTGAACTTAGGCGGCTTTCATCATCCGTGCATTTTCCTTGCCCTAGGGGTAAAGTGCGGTGTTCGGCTAAGAAAGTGAGGGGTACTTTGTTTCCCCAATGATGCACAACCGGTTCCTATCTTGGAATATCCGCGGGTTAGGGTCGGTGCACAAGAGGCGTGCAGTTAAGGAGCTGGTTTATTCCCATAAACCTTCCATACTATGTTTACAGGGAACTAAAATGAACTCAGTGTTGGCCTTTGTGGTCGAGGAAGTGTGGGGGAGGGGTCCACACTTATGGAAGGAGCTTCCGGCCTATAGGGCAGCCGGCAGAGTTCTTATGGTGTGGGATTCAGATGTTTTAGAGGTGGTTGAGTCTGAAGAGGGGGAGTTCTCCTCCATCCGTTGTAAAGCCCGGGTAGATGGCTTCGAATAGGTATTCTTAGGGATTTACGGTCCATCGGTAAGCTTCGACCAACCCCGATTCTGGTTGGAACTCGATAATGTAGCGGTTCGCTGGGACCTTCCTTAGTGCTTAGGGGATTTTAACTGTGTGAGGTCGCCTCAGGAAAGATCTAATGGGGGCTCGTTCTCCAGACAGTTGCGGGCTTTTGAGTCATTTCTCTCTAGGAATTCTATCATAGACTGTCTGTTGTTAGGGGCGCGATTCACCTGGTCCAACTTCCAAGCGTCCCCTATTTGTTCAAAACTTGATAGATTCCTATTTTGCACTTGGTGGGAAGAGAAGTTCCCGGATGCCCGATCATTTACCCTGCCCGGTCCACCTCAGACCATATGCCCATCATGCTAGATCCGACCAGAATCCCAGGAGGACCACGACCTTCTAAATTTGAACTAATGTGGTTGGACCATCCTGACTTCCTTACTATAGTTGCGGAATCCTGGTCAAATAATGCTTTCTAGGGGCGAGCGAGCACTAGGTTTAGCCTAAAGCTGAAAGCCTTGAAGGCCCGTCTTAAGGCCTGGAACAAAGGGGTCTTTGGCCTAATTCCGATCAAGAAAAAGAGGCCTCTTGAAGAGATTAGTCGCATCGATTCTCGGGAAGAAGGAGCTCCCTTCTCAGCCTCGGAGATTCTTTTAGAGAAATCCTGAAGGCAGAGTACCACCAAGTACTCGCGTCTGAAGAAGTGTTCTGGAAACAAAAGGCTAGAGTCATTGGCTTAAAGAAGGGGATCGGAACACTTGTTTCTTCCACCGGGTGGCAAACTCAAGGAGAAAAGGAAACCTGATTACTAGTCTCCGTATCAGAAATACCCTAGTAGAGTCGGAAAGCGAGATAGCCTCGGAAGCTGTGAAATACTTTAAGGCTAGGTTCTCGGAGTCTAGGCCAGTAAGACCAACAGTGGATGGGTTGGAATTCTCGTTACTCTCGGATGTCCAGCGTGACTCGTTGGAGCGCCCTTTCTCCGAGGAGGAGATTGCCTCAGTAGTCAGAGGTATGGCTGGGGATAAAGCCCCGAGCCCAGATGGCTTTTACATAGAATTTTACAAGAAGTGTTGGCATATTATAGGGAAAGATGTCATGGAGGTTTTCTAGGAGGTATACTCATCTAGCTCTTTTGACCCGGTCTTAAATACCACTTTCCTGGTCCTCATCCCGAAAGTGGCAGGTGCGCAACAGCTTTCTGATTTTCGCCCAATCAGCCTGGTGGGTAGCATGTACAAAATCTTAGCCAAATTGTTAGAACTGCGTTTGAAAATAGTCATGAACTCAATCATCTCCTCTTACCAGTGTGCTTTTGTGGGCGGGCGACAAATCCTTATGGTCCCCTTATAGCAAACGAATGTCTCGAGGATCGCCTCTGTAAGGGGATCCCAGGAATCTTGTGCAAAATTGACATGGAAAAAGTCAATAACATTAATTGGGCATTCCTGGAATATATGCTTGGTAGAATGGGGTTTGGCCTTAAATGGAGGGCTTGGATGAGAGCGTGTGTAGGGTCGGTACGAACATCTATGCTCATCAATGGGTCCCCTTGTGGATTTTTCAGGAGTTCACGTGGCCTTCGGCAAGGGGACCCGCTCCCGCCCCTTCTATTCATTATAGTTTCGGAAGCGCTGAGCAAGATGATCCAGAAGGCGTTGCCTGTTGTATGGGAAGGCTTCATGGTTGGTCGTAGCACCCTCAATATTTCCCATCTTCAGTTTACAGATGACACCCTTATATTTTGCGAACCTTCTTGCTTAAAACTGGCCCTCATCCGATGTCTCTTTTGATGCTTCGAAGTGGTGTCGGGATTGCGCATAAATTTTGGGAAGAGTGTGATGTATGGAGTGGGTGATGTGCCAAATTTAGAAGAGTTGGCTACATGTCTTGGGTGCCAGAGGGGGAGTTTCCCAAAAACTTATCTTGGGCTACCTTTGGGCGCCTCATTCAAAACCAAGTCGGTTTGGGACCCCGTGATTGACAGATTTTCTAAACGTCTTCAAAAGTGGAAGGCTTGGTTTCCTTCCAAAGGGGGAAAATTGACTCTACTAAAAAGCACACTGAGCAGCTTGCCAACATATTTTCTTTCCCTAATCACCATTCAATAGCCTCCATTCTAGAGAGAATTCAGAGAGACTTTCTATGGAAAGAAAAGATAGATACCCTGAAGTACCATTTGGTGGATTGGAAAACCATTTCCTTTCCCAAGAAGGGAGGGGGTCTAAATATACCCCCCCTCCTCCAGGTAAATAAGGCCCTACTGGGGAAGTGGCTTTGGAGATTCGGGGAGGAGGTGGGGAGCTTATGGAGGGAGGTGGTAATCGCCAGACATGGTTCGATTAATAGGTGGCACCTTAAGCCCAGTCCGGGCCCCATGGGGGTTGGGGTGTGGAAGCCTATACTGCAAGGTTGGGAGAAATTCTCAGCTCACACACATCTCAAGGTGGGAGACGGGGAACAGGTAAGTTTCTGGGAGGATCGTTGGTGTGGGCACACTACGCTTAGAAATTCATTCGGTAATATTTTCCTACTCGTGTCCAACAAAAAGGCCACTGTAGCAGAATACCTGGATTGGCAGAGCGGGGTCCCAGTATGGACCTCAAATCTTAGGCGGAATCTCCTAGACTGGGAGATCCCGGACCTCCTAAGCCTGTTAGATCGAGTGTTGAGGGTCACCCCATCTTTATCCTCTAGGGATAGCCGAGTTTGGTCCTTAGACAACAAGGGGAGGTTCTTAGTGGGGTCCTTTTTGCGCACCTTGTATCTCATACCCTTGCTATCTTTTCCTCATCAGGCTGTGTGGATCCCAAGGATTCCATCCAAGGTATCTTTTTTCTTATGGTCTGCGGTTTTGGATAAAATCTTGACATGTGATCACCTTTAGCACAGAGGTTGGCAGTTAGCGAACAAATGTTATATGTGCCTTCTAGCAGAGGAATCCGTGGATCACATATTGCTTCATTGTCTGGTGGCAAGAGAGGTTTGGTCATATTTCTTTGCACATCTAGACATTCCTTGGACCTTTCCCGAATCCTTTCGGAGCTTCTTATCTTGTTAGCGGTCAGTGAGGCTCCCAGAGCCAGCAACAAGAGTGTGGCCTTTTCTTCTAGGGGCAGTTGCGTGGTCCCTCTAGAAGGAGAGAAATAGTCGAGCATTTGAGGACTCCTCATCGATCTCCCGCATTCAGTCTAGGGTCCGCCGCCTAGTCTCTGACTGGGATTTAGTTGGTGGAGTTGAGGGGGACCCGTGGGGGAATACTTTTGTCCGGTGATTGCTCTATGATATCATATGTTGTTAGCTTTCTATGGTTTGTATTTTCTTTTCTTTTCTTCCCTGGTTTACTATTGGTGAACCTGTGGTAAGGCTCAGGCTAGTCAACATGACCTTTCCTCCTGTGGTATCCCATTAACAACTCTAAATTTACTCAAAGGGATAGTTATCCATGTATTTTTTTTTATAAAAATATCTTCCTTGTCTTTCTCGTTTTATATGAGCCACTATGATCCCCACATTTCCTAATGATGACATGCTTTTAAGGCATCCATTACTTTCACTACCTCCATCAAAATTCAATCAAGCCATACAAACCTCATTTGCATATGCCCCTTACACCTTCAAAAGGCTCTATCAAAAGTTTAATTTCTGGCTATCAGTCATTCAAGTTCCATTCTAACAGATCAAAACTAACCTATTTTAAAATTTCAAATAACCTATTCACAGATTTTAAAATTAACCTATTTTGCGATGGAACTATTTTGTAGATTTTACCCAACCTATTTACAGATTAAACCAATATTAATTCAGACAGCAGAACGATTGGGAGGCTTAGACAACAGCTCCAAAGATGGTTCCAACGGTTCCTAACAATTGGGAAGCTTAGACAACAGATTTTGAAACCAATATTAATTCAGATTTCCAAACTAATGCCAAAATAGATTCAATCAATTTTAGCAAAAAAAATTCAGATTCATAAAAATTTGAGTAAAGAGAGAGAAAGTGTATGCTTGTGCGCGCAGTGTGCGCGAGCAGAGAGAGGAGAGAGGGAGACTTACCAGAGCGGGAGGATGTCGGTGTACCGAGGAGGAGTAGTTCCGGCGGGAGAGAGGGGAGATAAAAGAAGGAAAGGTGGTTTGAACGGGGACGAAGGGTTATCTATAATTCGATTTTTAGCGATGAAAATATTTCCATCACAATAGGTTCTTTAAATGTAGTGGCAGTATAACTATTGTCAGTAATTATTTGTTGCAAATTATTTACAAAATTAATATTTTAATAGAAAATTATCCATTAGTGGTAGTTTATAGAGACAGTACTAATTCCGCTAGTAAAAGTAATATATACCAACAATTTTGGTCTGCACTAAATACAATACTTTAACAAATGTTAACAAATTCATTATAGCGACGAGTGGTATTATCGTCACTATAATAATATGATTTAGCGAAGGGTATATTTTCCATCGCTATTTTTTTGTGCCTAATCGGCAAATTTTGTAGTGTAGAATGCAAGATGGTTGTAAATAGCAGAGAATTCCTTCGTTCGTGCTTATAAGTTATTAGGACAAAAATAGACCGCAGGGAGTCTTTAGAAGAACTAACCTCTTAAAAGAAGACAAAACCAACGTTGGATATGCATTCACATTTTTTGAATTAGTTATTGGTAGGTGATAAGTCGTGGGTTATACTTAGGTGTTGTTTGGATAGTCTTCCCCGAAAACTTCTAGCTTTTGGGAAGTCGGAAGTTGACGATTATGTGTTTGGTTTGCATTTTTAGTTTTGACTTCCTGTAGAAGTAAATCGTCGTAGGAAGTCACTTTCTTTACTTCCCCAAAAAGCCAGGCGAGTTTGCTTCCCTGGGAAGCAAAATTTCCAACTTCAATGGGAAGTTGACAGAACTTCCCGACCGAACCATCATAATAAAGATCTCTCTCCTCCATCTTGTGATTTCGGTAAATATGGGTATGTAAGCGTGTGATATGGGTTTTCATTGGTTGGTGGTGTTGTGTCACGGGATGAGGAAAGTTTGGAAGTGTTCTGGAGGTTCTTTAATCAATAACTATGGGGATTGAGACAAGGCTCTTTAATTGTGGTTAAGTTTCATGGGTTAAGCCATTTAACTTTGGTTTTAAAAAAATTAATTTTTTTTTACACCCTTTAACTGTGGTTAAGATTCACTAACCCACAAGTGCTAAAAAAATTTGTTTTTTTCTTAAAATCAAGGTTAAATGAGTTAACTTTAAGGGTAGGTGAAACTTAATCATAGTTAAAGGGGAAGAGACATCGGGTTAGTGAATCTTAACCACAGTTAAAGGTTGATTTTTTTTAAAAAAAACTAAGGTTAAATGACTTAACCCTAAGGGTGGGTAAAATGTAACCCTAGTTAAAAGGTGTTAAATGAGGAGACATTGAGTTTGTGAATCTTAACTACAGTTAAAAGGTGTTAAATTTTTTTTAAAAAACCAAGATTAAATGACTTAATCTGAAGGGGTGAAACTTAACCACAATTAAAGGGTGTTAAAACGGGGAGAGACGTGACCATTTAAAAGGGGAACATGTCGCCTAATACCGAGTTCCAGTATTAGGTATTAGGCGCCGACTAGAGGATTTGCGATCTTTTGTAATATGAATATTTTACCTGTAATATTAAAATAAAGACTTTTTCTTGATAATCGTTAGACGTGCAGGACATGTGTAATGAAAAAGAAAATTTGATCGATAGAAAATTTTTAGGATAACACTCACCTCCCATGAGGTTTGGTGAAATTTCAGAAACCTCCCCTCTTGTTACTGAAATTACACTGACCTCCCCTTAACTTTGGTTGTCTGTAACAGATACCCCCTTCTGTTACTTTGTCGTTATTTACATGGATGGACTTTGATGATGTCATCATTTAAACAATTTAAATTGTTTAAATTACCTTTCTTAGAGACAAAGTCAACTAATACAATAAAATAAATGATAATTGAGTTTGGTAACTAAGGTTAATAGTATCAACTTAAGGTAGATATATATTTTTTTCTAAAAACCAATGTTAGATAGATGAACTCTAGGGGTGAGTGAATCTTAGCCATAGTTAGTGGGTATTAAAAGGGACATGTGGCGGCTTAGAGACACTTTTACTGTGGTTAAATATAATTAACCTAAAGTTAATATATATATTTTTATTTTTTCTTAAAACCAAGGTTAGATGGATAAATCCTAGGGGTGAGTGAATCTTAACCATAATTAGTAGGTGTTAAAGGGAACACGTGGCGGCTTGTAGCCCTTTAATTGTGGTTAAGCATGATCAAATCAGAGAAGAAGAGATTGGAGTGTGGTGTCAACTACGATAGAGTGTCATCCCGTGGTGTTTCGTGCAGTCCGAGGTCAGGGCGGGGCTGTAGAATTCTCAAATGACGGGGTTGTCCATCTTATCTTGGAACGTTGGGGGGCTTGGGTTAGAAGAGAAAAGGGTTACCCTTATAAAGAAACCTACAATTTTGTGCATTCAAGAGTCTAACCTCCAAGAAATTTCAGAACATATCATCCGGAGCATTTGGGGAATCTCAGCCCCGGAATGGCTCGCCATCCCATCCTTAGGTGCGTCAGGGGGAATAGTACTGGTATGGGACAAGGAGAGGTTAGAGATGTTGGAGTCCAAATTGGGGGTGTTTTCGATTTCCATCCTATGTCGCTTAAGAGGAGAGGAATTCAAATGTGTTTTTTCGGGGGTGTATGGCCCATCCGAAAATGCAGATGATACTGTTTTCTGGACTGAGTTGGATGATGTGAGTGTTCGGTGGGGAGTTCCTTGGTGCTTGGGTGGAGATTTTTATAGCATTAGGAGTTCCAATGAGAGAAAAGGGGGTTGTTCACTCAATGCCAAGATGAGACGATTTGGAGCTTTCATTTTTCGTCCGGGCCTCATTGACCTTCCATTGCAAGGGGCCCGATACACTTGGTCTCATTCATCTTCTAGTGTGCGGGCTAGTAGGCTAGATAGATTCCTGGTTCATCCCGATCCCGACTGGGAAAACAAGTTTCCAAATGTTGTCCAAACTACTCTACCTAGGTTGATATCAGATCACTCTCCAATAGTCCTAGCATCTGGTTGTTTCAGAGGAGGTCCAACGCCCTTTAGATTTGAAAACATGTGGCTAGAGGACGATAGATTCAGGGCTCTAGTGGCCGAGGTGTGGCACGCCCCAGGGGGGGTGGGCCCCCCTAGTACCCGTTTCAGCCTTATGCTCAAAGCCCTCAAGCTTGGACTAAAGGTGTGGAACAAGGAGATTTTTGGCAATGTTCAGGCTCGTTTAGCTTCCCTCCTGCGTGACATTGGGGCCTTAGATAGCATTGAGGAATCGAGACCCCTTTCTGTTGTCGAAAGTCGTGCTAAGGAAACGAAACAACTTGAATATGTGCATGCTCTGAAACTAGAAGAGATCAATTGGAAACAGAAGGCGAGGGTGCGATGGTTAAAAGAGGGTGACCAAAATTCAAACCATAGGGTGGCCAATTCCCACAAAAAAAAGGAATTTCATATCCAAACTAAGGGTTGATGTGGCTTGGAAAGATGGGAGAGGCAAGATGGCTGAGAGTGTTGTGTTATACTATAAAGAGTTATACAAGGAGGAAGAACCATGGCGTCCAAAGTTGGCGGGCCTTCTGTTCTTGAGCATCTCCCCTGCACAAAGAGAGGCTTTGGAGGCTCCTTTTGAGATGTTGGAGGTCGTGAGGGTAATGCGGGGCATGGCTGGGGATAAGGCTCTTGGGCCAGATGGTTTCACTATTGAGTTTTATAGATCGTGCTGGGAGATAGTGGGGGAGGACTTCCTAGTAGTAATGTCAGAGTTGTACCATTTGAGATCCTTTGATAGAGTTCTCAATACCACGTTTGTGGTCTTGATCCCAAAAAAGGTAGGCGCCTCAGACTTGAAGGAGTTTAGGTCAATTAGTCTGGTTGGTAGTGTCTACAAAATTCTATCCAAGGTCTTAGCAAGTCATCTCAAGTTGGTAATGAATTCTATCATATCGCCGGAACAAGGCGCCTTCATGGGCGGCAGACATATTCTAGATGAGATTTTGATCGCTAACGAATGCATAGATGAGCGTTTCCAGTCAAAGGTCCCCAAAATTTAATGTCAAGTCGACTAGGAGAAGGCATACGATCATGTCAGGTGGGACTTTTTGGATTATGTGCTTGGGAGGATGGGTTTTGGCTTCAAATGGCGCAATTGGATGAAATCATGCATTTCCACGGTGTCTTTCTCCATTCTCATTAATGGCAGCCCGAAGGACTATTTTCAAAGTTCTAGAGGTCTAAGACAAGGAGAGACCCCCTTTCTCCATTCCTTTTGTTATTGTCTCAGAAGTCTTGAGTCGAATGCTTGCTAGAGTCGATGGTCCCATCTTTGATGGATTTTCAATTGGCCAGGAACATCTACGCTTATCCCATCTTCAATTTGCAGATGACACCCTAATCTTCTGCAACGCTTCATGCCAGAACCTGTTAGCTCTCAGATGTTTATTCCGATGCTTTGAAGCCATCTCTAGGTTTAGGGTAAACTTGGCCAAATCAGAGATAATAAGTGTGGGAGTAGTGGGGGATGTAGAGGTCTTAGCTTCGTGTCTAGGCTGTAAAATGGGGTCACTTCCATCTGTATATCTGGGTATGCCTCTGGGTGCGGATTTTAAGGCCAAGTCAGTCTGGGAACCGGTGTTGGATAGGGTTGTAAATTGACTATCGGGTTGGAAAGCGCAATGCTTATCAAAAAGAGAGAAACTAACACTAATCAAGAGTGTCCTTAGTAGCCTACCTACATATTTCATGTCAACCTTCACTATCCCTCGGTCGGTCGCTGCAACCCTTGAAAAGCTTCAACGGGCCTTTTTGTGGCATGGGAAAGACAAAAGTTTTAGGTACCACCTAGTAGCATGGGACAAGGTTTGTTGCCCAAAGAGTTGTGGGGGTTTGAACCTGAAGCCCTTAGTCATAACCAACAAGGCTCTGTTAGGGAAATGAGTTTGGAGGTTTGGTGAGGAGCGAGGAGGTTTATGGCGGTTTGTCATAGTGGCTAAGTATGACGAGGAATCTTGTTGGGTTCCGCAGGAGGGCCACTCCACCCTCGGGGTTGGCTTGTGGAGGAGTATCATGGGAGTCTCTAGTTTAGTTGTGCCGCACTTCCGTTATCAGGTAGGCAGAGGTTAGATTTTGGAAAGATATATGGTGTGGTTCTACTCGGTTAAAGGATGACTTCGGTAACATGTTCATTCTAGCGGCTGAGAGGGATGCTCTAGTGAGGGATTGTTTTGAGTTGCAGGGTTAGAGGGTAGTTTGGTGTCCGAAGTTGAGGTGGGACCTCAATGACTGGGAGGTTGACGATCTGAGTCGTCTTTTACTGCGTCTTGGATCCGGTCCTTTGAGACCTCATATCAGAGATATTAGAATGTTGTCCAAGGGCAACAACGGCCGCTTTTCAGTTGGATCACTGGCCAAGTCACTAGAGTCTACCCCTTCTACACCTTTCCCTTATAGAATTGTGTGGAATCCAGGAATTCCCTCTAAGGTATCTTTCTTCTTATGAAATGCGACTTTGAATAAAATTCTCACTTGTGATCACTTAAAATCTAGAGGTTAGAGGTTGGCCAACCGTTGTTTCTTGTGCCTTCACGAGAAAGAGACGGTGGACCACTTGCTCTTGCACTACCCTATGGTGGGGAAGGTTTGGGGATACTTTCTATCTTGAGTAGGGGTGGATTGGGTCTTTCCTCCGTCCTTTCAGAGCTTCTTATCCTGCTGGGTTTTGGTGAGTGAGGATAGTGCGAGGAAGGCACTTTGGGCTGTTCTTCCGAGGGCCATCTCATGGGCTATCTGGAATGAACGCAATAAGAGAGTTTTCTAGATCTCTCATTCTTCCCTTACATGCATATGCTCACACACATGTTCATTGGTCTTAGCATGGGCAAGTCTGTGTCAGGAGGAAGCAGATTTGAGAGCCATCCTGGGGTGTCCGCACACCTCCCTTATCACATAGGATCATTATGCTGTTTTCCCCTTTTTGCTTGGTTTGTGTATTTTGACATTTTCGGGTTTACAACCTTGTAAACTCTCTTTGTAGCCTTTTTGATTAATACATGTCCTATTGATAAAAAAAAGAACCTAGTTTTTTTTCTTTCTAAAATCGAAGGTTAGATGGATGAATCCTAGGGGTGAGTGAATCTTAACTACAGTTAGTGGGTGTTAAAGGGGACATGTGGCGGCTTGTAGAGTCCTTTAACTGTGGTTAAGCATAATCAACCTAAGTTTTTTTTTCTTTTTAAAAACCAATGGTAGATGGATGAACCTTAGGGGTGAGTGAATCTTAACCATAGTTAGTGGGTGTTAAAAAGGACAAGTGGCGGCTTGTAGAGTCCTTTAACTGTGGTTAAACATAATTAACCTAAATTTTTTTTTTTTTTTTCTTAAAACCAAGGTTAGATTGATGAATCCTAGGGGTGAGCAAATCTTAACCACAATTAGTGGGTGTTAAAAGGGACACTTGGCAACTTGTAGTTATTTTTTTCTGTAAAAACTTAGGTTAGATAAATAAACCCTAAGGGTGACTGAATCTTAATCGTAGTTAGTAGGTGTTAAAAGGGACACGTGGTGGCTTGGGATGTTTATGTTTTTTTTTTTTGCTTTCAAACTAAGCTTACATGTTTCCTTTAAGTATTAAGGGCAAAATTGGAAAAGAGTATCATTAGTTAACAAAGTTAATATGATGAGCTTGACAGGGGAGGCTAGTGTACTTTCAGAAACAAGAGGGGAGATTTCTAAAATTTCACTAAACCTGAGGGGATGTGAGTGTAATTTAGCCAAAATTTTAATTAATAAAATTTTTCAAAAGTTACTTCTTGTTAGTGTAAACCAAACGCAAATTTTGACTTTTTGAATTTTTAAAAGTCACTTATTAGACGTGTAAAGCAAACACTATTATATCTACCGAATGCCTTTGTCAGACTTTCCCAAGAGTTATTTCATGCACTTTTCTTCTTTGCGAAGTCTATCCAAATGCCACCTTAGTTAACAAGGGTGATGTGAAACAATTTTGAGCAGTCCTAGATAGTCTAATAGGGTCCCTTTTATTTGGACTGACAATTAGAGTGTTTGAAAGATATTAGATAAAGTTGGTGCTAACCCAATAGTAGAAATGACAATGGGTCGGGCTTTGACCCGGGGCGCCCCCAACCCTACCCCACCCCTAATTGGAAACTCCTACCTAATTCCTGTCCCAAACCAGGGTTGGGGCGGGGCGGGGCGGGGCGGGTGAGTTCCTCTTTTTCAAAACACTTCTTAAGCCTGTCGCCGTCCCGCCCCACCCCGTCCTGTCCCGTTAAGCATTAGATGGGGCGGGTTGAGACTATATTTCATATTATAAGTGATATATTGAGGTAATTTTAGGATTAAATTAAGGGTCCGTTTGGAAACTCTAGTTGATTATAATAAGTTCTAAATAATAAGCTCTAATTTTTTTTTTTGAATTTGAATGTTTGATAACATTCTAAAAAATTACTCCAATTTTTAGTAGCTTGTTTGTTAAAACCTCATTGCACGGCCACCACCACCACCCTTCAAGTACCGCCACCCTTCATTGTTTGGGCCACCACCAACACCGCCACCCCACCACCAATCCTATCCGCCCATCACTGCCACCAACCCACCTTTTTAATGGCTCACCTGAACCAAACCATGTAAACCCAGCCCCAATTTATTTGAATTATCCCTAATTGTTGAGAAGAGGGTGGCGTTGGTGTTAGTAGAATAGGATGGCTGTCACATCTAAAGAGACTAACTGATAGGTGTGCTTTCTAAGCAATCAACTAGGGAACGCAAGGCAATTCTGCAAGGAAGCGCTTTCTCCAAGTACCAAACACATCTAAAAAGACATAAAACAGATTCTGTTGCATCTTGGATTAACAGTAGCAGCTCAATCCAATTTTAAATCTACCAAAAGTAATCTTTTTCGCAACTGAATGTAATGATCATCAGAATACGGCTGGGACCGATCATCCATTTATCAAATTTCACAAGAAATATTAGCACCCGAGCTCCATTGTACCCTGTGTTTGCAAAACTAGGGTTTTACAAAGAAATCCATCAAATGGCGAAAACTAGGGTTTTATAGAAAGAGAAAACCAGAAGGAAGAATCATTAGAGGATGAGACCTCATGGCAGCAGCTTCTGACGACAGTGTGCGGCATTGTGAAACTCTTCTCTAGCAACCACACAAGAGAAGAGAGAGGAGCTCGATAAGGAGATGGAGGAGAAGAATGATGGCTTTCCTCATGGTTTTTGGATTTTATACTAGGATACAATGGATATTATAAAATATGTTTGAAGCTAAAATCGTCCAAATGATTCCGACATTTTTGACGCCGATCCTTTAAAAGTTTAGACTTGAAAAATAAGTAGCTCCCCTCTCACTTATTATAATAGAGGTTTTACCTCTACTTCTAAAATTTTTAGGAGTGTAATTAGAGGATTATCAAACGTTCTAAAGTTCAATAAGCTCTAATATGCAAATAAGCTCTTATTATTTAGAGTTGTCAA
Source organism: Tetracentron sinense (assembly GCA_015143295.1). Lineage (NCBI taxonomy): Eukaryota > Viridiplantae > Streptophyta > Magnoliopsida > Trochodendrales > Trochodendraceae > Tetracentron > Tetracentron sinense. The sequence goes on along the minus strand of JABCRI010000658.1, from coordinate 80,774 downwards.
ACGCTACCTAAGGGTAAATATTGATTTCACAATATAAACGGGGCGGGTCGGCTTAAACCCATCTCCGGCCTGAATCCGACTCAGGTTTAACATTTTATTCCTATACCGCCCCTACCTATTTACATGGTTTAAAATATCTGTATCTGTCGCCTTAACCATAGGGTTAATTTTTTTTAAATCAAACCCTAAGAGCAAGGTATTAAAAATCGACCCAATTCGTTGGTGACCAAAGTAATATTTTAAAAATTCTGAAATTCGGGAGGTGTTTCAGTCAACTTGGGTAAAATTCGGTGGACTTCGTCCGAAACCTAAAATTTTAGTAGAAAAATTACTTAACTTCGGTGGAAGTTCACCGAAGTCTACGAAAACATAAACAAAAGTTTAAAATTACAGATTGTTTGTGAGTTGTGAGTCTTGTGAAAGATTTGCAGACTGATATCAGTACCACTAGCAAAAACAAAAAAAAAGGTGATTCGCACGGACTTCAGTCCTCACTAACAAGGAAAAAAGATTCACTTGATAAAGTTGCCTTGCTAGTTGCTACAGACCTACAAGCTACACATGCAAACATAGAAACCTAAAAAGTGTGTTCTAAGTTTTGGTCTGCAGATTGCAGACCTCCTGTCTACTACAGGAAACCCGCGAATACTCTTCTTTAAATCTCATGAATCCAATTGTGAGATAAACACAACAGAAATTGCAATAATCCCATGTGAGAGAGAGAGAGAGAGAGAGAGAGAGCAGCTGGACAGAAATTTAAGGAGGAATGAATAGGAAGAGGACTTAGGTACTTACTTGGAGGAAGAGAGGTCGGGTTTTCTGTCTCTGTCGCCATCGCAGATCGCAGATCGCAGAAAGCCAACCCCAAACCCTAAGTTTGTTCTTCCTCTCCCCCTCTCCCTTATCGTGAATGAGATTGTTAGGTCTTAAATATTAACCTTTTAATTTAAGTTTTAAATGGCTGAATGGGTAATGCTATTACCACTCCTATTGTTTCTTGACTATCCAACAAATAGTAATGCTATGACTTTAAGACATTCTATCACTATTTCGGATCAAAGCCAATTGCGATTGAACTCTCTCCGAGTTCAATCACACCCACAAGGCAAAACATGTCCATTTAACCTTTATTAACCATGGTGAAAATTCATTAACCCTTGTGGTTTACTAATACAACCTTGATATTTGTAAAAAAAATACTATAAAAATATTAACCACAAGGGTTTATAATTCTTAACTAGAGTTAAATATATTTATAGTATTTTTTTTACAAAAATCAATTTAATTATTTTATTATATTTATAAATTATAATTATATTTTTACATGTCTTTTTCTCACTCAGTATTCATATAAATATCATTATGCTCATAAGAAATTTTTTTTTATTGTTTGCTTCAGTTAACAGTAATCATAACATAACTTAATATATTAACAATATTCATAAATTAATATTAGTTATGAATTTTAATACTATTATTAATAGATAATAATTCTAAACAATATACATAATAACATCTACCAAATAATATTAACTTATTTTACTAAAAAATAATATATAAAATTCACTGAAGATTACTTAAATCTGCATTCATAAGTTTCTCAGATTTCTAAAACAATTAACATGAAAAATCATTAAAAAAGAGAGAATAAAATGGCCTTAAATATTCCCTTCATGTAATAAAGAGATTGAAATGTAGTTTAAAAAAATTGACAGTATAGAGAAATGTAAAGAATAAATTGCAGCACAGATAAGCAGACAACGCATGTCACTTGATATGATTCTCACATTTGATACTCTACATGCTTACATATAGTAATATAATGAACTCTAGATGTGTATTTATGCCTAAATATTGAATATCTAAAATTTCATCTTAAAATTCCAATATTTTCTTGAAGTTTCCTAGACTTTTTTAATTTTTACATAACTTATTTGCACTTCCTTAAACTTCCTCGAATTGAGTCAACTTCCTTAGCAACCGAAGTTTATTCCGAAGTCGAAGTTTCATACCTTGCCTAAGAGTTATAGTATCTTAACCACAATTAATAAGAGTTAAAAGGGATACATTCTAACCTTGATTTTTTTTAAAGAAAAAAATAAAAAAAATACACTTTAAAGTTAAAATTCATAACCATAGGGTTAATTTTTTTTCAATCAAACCCTAAGAGTTAGTGTATCTTAACCACAATTAGTAGGAGTTAAAATGCCTGAGTGAGGCTAGCACTCCTTCAAATTGGATAAAAAAACAATACAAGGTATGATCGTGTGTGTATGTGTGGCTGAGTGAGGCTAGCACTACTCTTCAAATTGGGTAAAATACGACACAAAGGTCTGATCGTGTGTGTGTGGCTGAGTGAGGTTAGCACTCCTTCAAATTAAATAAAACGTGCTGATGACTATGAGCTTAAAAGCCTTTAACAAAAAAAAAAAAAAGATAAGCCAAACCTGTTTGGTCGAAAGAGGCAAAAGAGCACACGCATCATGGATTTTTTATGGCCCAAAGGAATGCCATGTGCTGTTCACATGTGACGCATAGGCAAGGTTACTTATGCATCACACATTTTCGTATATATACACAGACAAGTTAAACCCAACTTTTGCTTCTCGTTTCCCAAAAATTGTTTGAGCTTGACAATTCCTAGCGATGGGGATCCATTATCTCCATACTTAATGAATCATATATGTTGAAAAGTATTACCCACGAAAAAAGTGTTGAAGACATGTTAGCTATCTTGGGTAAGGAGGAAGCAAGTTCGAATCTAAATGGGTCAGGGTAGCAAGGAGATGTCGAGCATCTCACATTTTTTTTGTAATTGATTGCTATATTTTCCCGAGCTTCTTATCTCGTAAGTGTAGGGACTAGGGAGAATTAGGGATTACCTAAATAAGTATTTTTAAGCATTAGGACAATTAACTTTTAAAATTCAAATACCCTTTTGATTATCAGAATTTTCCCAAAAAATTAATCAAAACTTATTGCTTGGGGTAAAATTACCAATCTAGAGAAATACTTACCCCTCCCATCAGGGTATGAAAAATCAAAAGACTTTTTTATAGATCTTAAAAACATAGGAACATAGTTGAAGAACGAGAAAAGAGGAATATATTCTAAGTAGGAGAGAACACAATTAAAGTTGTTTCTTTGATTGTTTTACTTTCTCATTGTGTCATGGTTCAAAATCCTCCTACACCTAGGCAAGCAGAAAATAAAATGCATATTGACATCTGGTGGGGTAAAAATGATGACAAAAGGAAAGCTAAGTGGGCTAGCTGGATAGACCTTTGGCAAGCCAAATTTTAGGGAGGTCTTATGCATTAAGAGAATGACTTTAGCAATGATAGCAAGGAAACACTGGCAATTACACATAGCAATATGCTCGCAAAGCTTGAGTGATTTGGGTGATTTTGGGCGGCAGGTGAGTTGTTCAGTTTCAGGTTCGATGGTGGCCGCCTGTAGTCCACTACTAGCGGCAGGTCTTGTGGCTGGCCCCGCCTATGGGCTTTGGTTTGGCGTCTTGGAGGTCGTTTGTCGGGGCTGGTGGCAAGGAGGGTGGTGAGTCTGCTCTCTTGTTTGTAGAACCCAATCTTCGGGATGGTCAGCTCCACATCTCTGCTTCTGAATCGGAGATTGCTGAGGGCTCCTCATTGTGGGAGGACTTGCTGGTGGGGTTCTTCTTGGGGCCCAAACCCCTTTTTCTTGTTGTTAAATCTGTTGTTGGCTGTTTTTGGCACTTGAAGGGCGAGGTGGAGGTTTTGCTAATGGATAGTGGGTTCTTTATATTCCGATTCACCTGCCATGAGGATATGTCTAGGGTGTTGGAAGGAGGGCCTTGGTACATTCGAAATCGTTTGGTCGTGCTTAGGGCTTGGGATAGGATGGTTTCTCGGAGATTCCAATCTGGGTCAAGATTAGGAAGCTTCCTCTGTTCATGTGGACATCGTGTCTCCTTAGCAAGGTGGTTAGTGGCCTTGAGGTCCCTCTTTATGCTGATCAACAGACATATTATCAATCTCGCGTTAGTTATGCTCGAATTTGTGTGTTGGTTTCGGCTGCGAAGGAGCTTCTGGACTCACTTGATGTTTACATGAACGGAAGTGAGCACTACATTATCGATGTGGAATATGATTGGAAACCCCTGAGGTGTGGATCTTGCTGTGTTTTTCGACACGATGACAATAATTGTCCTCTTCGTTCTTCAGGTGGAGAGGAGAGGTGGGTTCCAACTGATTGTGTTTTTGACAGTTTGGGTGGGTTTCCTGTGTGCTCTCTCCCCGTTCGACAATGCTTTTATGGCAGCTCCTATTGGGAATGAAGAGGGGTTTGGTCATGGGGACGTTGGGGTTACCAGGGGTGTTGTGTCTAATGACCAACCCCCTGATTGCTGTCTTATGCAAGACAGGGTTCAATGGTGCGACCAAGGATATGAGTCCCCGAAGGACAATGTGGTCTGGTCGGTGGAAACCGGTGATGGAGGGCTGGATGGGGGTGAGCTGCTTGTCAAAGGGACTATTGACCCGGATCCCTCGTTTGACGCGTGGGTTAATTTGGAGGCTCGGTCAAGGTCAGGCACATATCCAGGTGCTTATGCTAGAAGTGATATGCTAAGGCCTATTGTGCCGCCTCCCAGGCGTATGTGCCTTGTTGGGTTTCCCAGTGAAGAGATGGACGAATTCCAAGCTGATTTCAGTATTGACCCACCCACGGTGGGAGGGGCTGAGGGCCCAGAGGTTGTTGAATCTGCTTTGGATGGTCTAAGCGATGAGATTGATCCAATTTTGCCCCCTTTTGGTGAGTTAGGCTCCGAAAAAGGGTTGGGTCAAGGAAGGGTTCGGGCAAGTGGGCAAAGAAGGGCTCTCTCGGTGTTGGATCAGTACTCCTTCATCCTTCCCCCATTAATGGTAAGGGTTGGGGCGTGGAATATCAGGGGATTGAATAGCCCTGAAAAGCAGGCCGAAGTTCGTAATTTGATTAATTGCAAGATCCTGGATATCATGGGAATCATGGAGACACGAGTGAGGAGTATCAATGCTGGGTGGGTAGCTAAGGCGATCAAGCCAGGATGGTCTTACATAAATAACTATAGTCAGGCTATTCATGGTCGTATCAGGGGATTGAATACCCCTGAAAGCAGGCTGAAGTTCGTAATTTGATTAATTGCAAGATCCTGGATATCATGGGAATCATGGAGACACGAGTGAGGAGTATCAATGCCGGGTGGGTAGCTAAGGTGATCAAGCCAGGATGGTCTTACATAAATAACTATAGTCAGGCTATTGATGGTCGTATCTGGGTCTTCCGGGATCACCAAAAACATGAGGTGGACGTTCTATCAGGTGCTTCATGTTTGGGTGTCGGAGCTGAACAATCTGGAGCTGAACAATCTGAAATCGGTATTCATCTCCTTTGTTTATACAAGTGACTAGGAGAGTGAGAGGCAAATTCTTTGGAGGGACCTTGTTAGCATGTCCCGCAACATTTCTATTCCTTGGCTAACAATTAGGGATTTTAACACAGTGCTTCATAGGGATGAGAAAGTTGGTGGGGGGGGGGGGGCTTGTTCATACCAACTCTTTGGCGAATATTTGTGACTGTTTTGATGGTGCAAGTTTATTTGATTTGAAGCATTCTGGGCGTCGTCTTTTGTGGTCGAATAAGGGGATTAGAGCTCGTCGGATTAGCTGCAAGCTAGACAAGGCCATGGTTAACCTCAAATGGGTTCAAGCGTTTGACAAGTCCGAAGGCCGTTTTTTAGAACCTGGAATTTCTTATTACTCTCCCATTATCGTGTGGGGTGAGCCTTCTCTGCGGAGGCATCGCTCTTTTAAGTTTTTAAATTTTTGGTGTGGGGAGCCAGATTTCCATGATGTTGTGGCTAGGGCTTAGAGTATCCAGGTTCCAGGGAGTTTGATGTTTGTGTTGGTCCAGAAGCTCAAAGAGGTCAAGAAGCTTCTTCATGTCTGGGTTGTCGAGCGGTTTGGGAATGTGTCTCAGAAGGTGCGAAGGGCTAGGGCTGATTTAAGTGCGGTTCAAGATGGGATTCAGGCTGACTCACAGGATGAGTCCCTACATTCTCTCGAGAAGAGCATGGTTCCAGACCTGGGTGCCCTTGTGCATGCTGAAGAGTCAGCAATCAGGCAGCAATCATGATTGCTTTTGCTACAACTTCGGGATCAGAATAGTGATTTTTTTACAAATACCTGTGCTCTCGGCGTTGCCATAACCGTATTTCTTCCATCGAGTGTCTAGATGGCACTCGTCTTGAGTCGGAGGAGCAGATCAAAGATGGTGCAGTGGAATTTTTGAGAACCTTTTTCGCTCTTCGGTCCCATCGGTCCTTTTAGGTAACTTGCCTGTTCCTTGAAGCCTGTCCCAACAGAGCATGGACCTTCTCTCAGCCCCTATTACTCGAGATGAAATAGAGTTTCTGGTTCTCAATACCAATGGGGATAAGGCCCCTGGTTTAGATGGATTCAATGCCACCTTTTTCCAAGAATGTTGGCCGTTGGTTAAGGATGATGTCTGTACAACTACTGGGGACTTCTTTATGTCATCTACGTTGCTGGCTGAGGTTAACGCGACAGTTCTTTCTCTGATTCCTAAGACTAACTCGCCGCGTTGCTTTGGAGACTTTAGACCTATCTTAGTGTGTGATATATTATACAGATTCATCACCAAGATCCTAGAGTGACGATTCAGGGCTGTTATAACAGATGTTATTATTCTAAATCAATCTTATGTGGTTGGCCTTCAGAGATGCTCTACTCACCCAGGACCGCTTGCTTCGATGGGGTGTTATTTCAATCAACGACTTGTGTTTTCTGTCGCCAATATGTCGAATCTAGGGAGCACCTGTTCTTTCGCTGCTCCTGTTCTTCTCAAGTTTGGGTAGCCATTCTTGTCCGTTGTTGTTTCTCCCATCGTCAAGCTAAGCCATGGAGAGCGGAAGTTGAATGGTTGATGAAACATTTTAGAGGGGGTGAGCCTCAACAGCATGTCATGCGGTTGGCCTTGTGTGCAGTCATCTACCACTTATGGTGTGAGAGAAATCGACGTTCTAGAATTCGTACCTGCCACACCAACTCCTAACAAATATGGTGGTGACTGATACGTGCCTTCGGCTTCATTCCTCTTCGACCAAGGTTATTGTCTCGGCCCGTGATCGGCTTTTTTTGACACTTGCGAAATTGGGGTGGGCTTTGCCCTCCCAACCATTGTTTGGTGCAGTTGGAGCGCACCTCCTGAAGATCACTAGTGTATCAATACTGATGGGTCCGTGAGTGGAGCTATGGTTGGTATCGGGTGCATCCTCAGAGATAGACTTGGATAGCCTTTGATTGGCGTTGCTTGTGGAATAGCCCCCGCGTCCATCTTGGTTGTGGAGCTCAATGCAATTCACAGGGGTTTAGTTGAGGCAGGGGCATTTTGAAGGTGGTGGTCCATTCCGATTCCTGAGGAGCGATGGATGCTATTAACAATCGTGTGGACTGGCCATGGTAGGCTGTTTAGTGCCTCCTTGACATCTCAGCGTTGATGCGACTTTTTGATAGTGTTAATGTAACCCATGTGTTTCGCGAGACCAATAGGGCTGTGAACTACCTGTCCACCTTGTGTACTTGTATAGGGGAGATTAGTCTTGACCCAAGGGACTTCCCTAGTGCTCTTGCCCGTTTTGTTGAGGACGCTAGGGGTTGTAAATATGCTCGCATGTTATTTCTTTTTGGCTTTTATACTTTCCTTTTCCGAAAAAAATATGCTCGCAAAGCAAGAGTGAGTTTTACTGAGCAATGATAAGAAAGTATGTGTGGGTTAATGTAGTAAAACCTAAATATTTTCCTTGAGGAGACTTTAAGACATCTCTCTTAATCATAGCGACAAAGTCGGGATTTGATAATAATTCGGCCATGGTCAAGTTCGGAAAAATGCAGGAACAAAATATAAATATAAAAATATATTCAACAAATTGATTCGATAATATACAAAATAAGCAGTTTAGGCCCCGTTTTGTTTCACTTCCGTTTTTCTATTTTTAAAAGCAAGAATTTGAAATTTTTTACACAAAACATGATTGGTAAATATGTTTCTGTTTTTAAAAATTAGAAACAAATTTTTCGAAAATCAACTTAACAAAAATTTCCTGTTATCTCTGTGTTTGGAAACAAAAAACAAAAATAGAAAACATGGAGTGGTGCACCACGGCACCACCACCATCTACCACCAAAACCACTCACCTCCACCACCCACCCAACACCACTAAAAGTTGTTTCCAGTTTATAAAAACAGAAAATTAGAAGTGTATCCAAACGGCCCCTTAGTTGCCGAATTAAATGAATAATTCGGGAATAACTTGTGAAATTCGTGAATAATTTGGCAAAGCTAAAATTCGCGAATAATGCTGGAAAATCTAGAAAGCACATATGGTTTTGAGACCTTTTAATTTGTGTAATCAAAATGTCGCCTACGCAACACCTAAGCCATCACCTCACCTAGCCTAACCAAGACCTCTATCGCTTAACTAGAATTTGGCCGAGTACTCATTAAGACGAGGTCTACTAGTTAGGAGTGTCAAAATGGAAACAATTATTATCTGAATTCATTTACCCATATAATTATCCAAATAGGTATCCGGTGGAGCGAATTGAAATAGTATCCTTTTATAACCGGATACGGATTTGGATATTATTATGTTTGATTCAATAATTATTCAACCGATTATATAATATATTTCTATATATACATACTATATTATATTGCTAAAATGCCATTAATATGATATTAATATGTACTTTTGTATAATTTAAAGACATCAAGAAAGATGTGAATAAAATAATAACTTGATATTCTTAAAAAGTTTTTTCCCTTGTTAGAGTAATTGCATAATTCGAATAATTTAATTGGATTTGAGTACCAATACTCTATTTCACTATTTGTCAAATTTTTAACCGAATTCAGATAGTCGAATATATTATTGGATAAGAATTCGGATATACCACTATTCGCTTTGAATTCACTCTGTTTATAGCTATACTACTAGGCCTTGTCTTGCGAGAAGGAGGCGCACACAAACCCACATTAATTTAGATTTTATTTAGACAAAAAATAACAAATATATATATATATATATATAGAGAGAGAGAGAGAGAGAGAGAGAGAGAGAGTTGATCTAGGGGTACTCCCTATCTTTACTCCGACAATCTGTATTCTTTGAAAAAGATGAATGGTCTAAATATTGAGAATAAAATCAGTATAGCCCTCCCTGCTTGAGATAATTTTTCTTCCATCTCTGAAATCAGTATAGTGGCCCATCGATCGATAAAGGCATGGGCAGAAATGGAGAGAGTAATTGTTTGGAGGAGAGACAGAGCGAGAGTTGCAAGAGATTGATGGCCATGACGTTGTCGATGTTGCAGCCCCTCTATCTCCATTGTCTGAAATTAGTACAGCCTCTCTTACTTTTTCCATAACCCATAGATGAATCCAAGCATAGTCGTAAATGATTTTATCTTCAAGGTTCTGTTTAAAAGGATGAATTGACCTGAGATTTTGCAGTAGTTATAAAGAAACTCAAAAGCTCACTTTTCCATTTAGACTGAAACCAAAAAATTCTATGGGTTTATGGGGTTTTTGTCTCTTTGTGATATGTAAAATTCCTCCTCTTCAAGAAATCCTAGTCTTCCACCCAAACTAATTACACAAAATCCCAATTGAGAGCATTACTTGGCTGTGTCAAACCATAATTCTGAGCATCTTTGCTCTTAATTTATCATAGTTTTGAAACCCTAATCACAACTAGATCTGCTGATTTTTAGGCTATTCTTGACAGCGCCTTCCCCTCTGAATTTCGCTCAACTTGATCCATAAAGGGTGGTATGTTTACCCGAACTCTCATTCTCTCTGAGATTTTATGCATATTGAGATGGGTTCATTAGCATTTGAAAATTGATGAAATGCATGGATCAAGAACACAATCAAGAAACAATAAAAAAATGATAAAAAGAGCAGTAGATTCAATTGAGTGGTGAAGCCAAAGAAAAAGAGAGACTGGAGGAAATTTGTAACCCCTCAATGGTAATATATCCTGAGTGGGGCTCCAAATAGCTATGCCTTCTAGAGGCTCTCATAAGTGACTCCCTTGAGGCCGTTGGATCTTTAAGTCTTTTAAATCCAACCATATACCCAAAACAGCCTCCCTTGGTGAGGAACCACCCTAATAAAACCATAAAACCACCGATTGGTTTCTCTCTCTTTTCCTCTCATTTTCGTTCTCTCTCTTCCGAAATTCCTCTCCTCTCGTCCACTCTTGCTTGAATTCCCTTCACCATAATTTCCTCCAACCACCACTCTTTTAATCCGACGATTGTTACTAATAAATTGTGATTATATTGACATTCTTTCATCATGTAGATAAACAAGGTGAAGCAATTGATTGATGCTCAATACACATCCCCCTGTGAACAATCTTGTCAAAGCTAAGAGTGCAAGGAGATAGGCCAGCTACAGTAGGGATGAGAGTAGTGTTACAAATCTCGTTCTCGGGTTTTATCGGCCAAATTTTTTCTCAAGAGGTTTTCAAATCTCGCTTTTTTTTGGGTATTTCTTGCCTAAATCTTGACAATGATTAAAACAATATATTGAAATTATAGAAAATAGTAATAAATATCGCTAATTTATTAATACATAAAACTAACAACATTGTGTATTTCTGATGATAGTTTTAAAATCTCGGTTAAATCTCGCGATATATACCGGATAAAAAAGAGAATTATATCTCGCGAGATTTTTAAAATATCGCGATAAATATGGAGTTTTAAATTTTAAATGGTTTTCTCGGTTTTTCTTAGGAGAAATTGGGTATTTCTCGGGAGATTTGTAATAGTGGATCAAACCACTGAAGGATTGGGTGAAGGTAAACGCTAGGACAAAGCATTCATTTTTGGGACAGTAGAGGAAAAAATAAATTGGGATCTTCATTTTGTTTCCGTGGAGTTCTAGTCTAGTTGCCTCGCTCCTGTGAAGATGTAGATATGCCCCAAAGCAAGAGGTGTTGCAAGATGACTCAAAGATTGTTTACTGTTTTCATTTTTAAAATTTAATATTTGAGTTGTGTGGTTTGGAGGGAAAAATCTGAGTAAGATGGGACCTTGTACCTTAGGATAAATGTTCTTGCACACAGACACAAACTTATCCATAATGAATAGTTCTTATGTAAAAATATTATATATCAAAATACATTGTATTTACATAACTCATCTTGCAATTTTTTATAAAAAGCATGCTGATATTGTGGAACTTGTGGAATGAGATCGCTCTTGCTGAGTTTTGGGCCTCGGGTAGTGTGACCAAGACGACTCGTTAGGAGAAGAATAGGCCATATTAATACCCTGCCACATTATTTTCAAATGGGTATCTCTCAAGGATTATAGTATCACTTGGTTTGATTAAGGGGAATCGAGGAGAAAAGTAGTATGGATCTAGGCCTTAGATTCCATTTTTACCGAAAATTGGAATGTCGTGAAATTGAATCTACTGATGGTCAACATAAAGATAATGGTAACAACATATAAGTGGTTTCTCAAGGCTACAAGTCAGATTCATAGAGAAAAATTTGGGGTTCGGGAATAATTCGGTAAGGGTCAAGTATGGAAAAATTTGAGGAAATACGGAAAAATTTAGGGAAAAAAATAGAGAAAAAAATTAATAATTATACAAATTAGAAACGATCCTAATTAATGTCTAATAATTTGGTGAGATAATATACAAAAAGAATAACTATAATCAAGTAATCGACAATAATAGGTTCATAACATTATTTTAACATCCAATTCATTCCATCAAGGCATTAAAATTCATTAAAACATCAACTATCGAGATTAAAAAAAGACTATAATACATGTATAAATAAATCTCTCATTCTTATTCATCAATCGCTGTAAAGCGTCATCAAAGTCATCAATATGTACATAATCTTCATTTCCTAATTTTTTCCATGATTATCCATTTTTTTCCCAGTATTTACTGTTTGTTTTTTGTATTATTCATTTTAAACGTGTTTTAAACTATAATACACTTTTTTCAAAAAATGGTTTTTAAACGCCGTTTTCTACAGTAGGGTATTAATGTGCATTTAAACGGTTTTCTTTAAATTAAAAAAACTCAGTTTCTTGTGACTATGGTCAGATCCATTCAACAAAGAATTCCTTTCATTGAGAAACCCTTACTCAACCTTGTCATGTGATAGGATTCTGGAGTATTGGTAGTCTAATAATTTTTCCATGCATTCACTTATGCTTTGTCCGAACTTTATGGTGAGGTTTAAAGAAATCTTTATGATGGAATTTAAGGAAAATCCATCCATTGAAAGGATTGGAGGAATTTCTAAGAGGCGTTGGACTCTTTGCTCATCTTTTCTCAAGCATCAATTTGCTCATTGGATCCTCTTCTTTCATGTTTCTCTTTTTATTTTTTTTCCTTTCTTAATAAAAACTAGACAAAGTGTTCTAAATAATAGCCTACAGGCACCCTTTGACTTTAGTTGCAAATTGGGTTATATTCATGTTGCAAATTGGGTTATATTCATATTGATCCCTTCAATTTCCTCGGAATCTTTTGCAGGTTGATATTGTTGATTTTAATGGCAGTTTTTTTTGGTACGTACACGTGATCTTGCTGGTGCAAATGCAATTATACTAGTTGTAACCAAGGTAAAGCCCACTCACTAGATTTTGTTGCCCTCTACTTAAAGATATCCTTCTGTGCTTTCCAGTCAAATGGTATTCATAATTATTTTCGCTCTTTAAATTAGTGAATAGAGGAAGTGGAAAATTTTTAAGGGCTTTCAGGTTTTTGCTTATATTGACCTAAAAGAGAACCTTTTGATTTACATCTTATAGTTTAAAATAGTGTGCTTTCGAGTCAATGGTATTCATAATTATTTTCGCTCTTTAAATCAGTGAATAGAGGAAGTGGAAAAATTTTAAGGGCTTTCAGGTTTTTGCTTATGTTGACCTAAAAGAGGACCTTTTGATTTACATCTTATGGTTTAAAATAGTTTTTGATTAGGATATATATATATATATATATACACACACACACACACACACGCACGCACACCACAGTGCTTGTTTACTCGGCTTCGATTCCAAAACTACCTATCGAATGTTTATAATCACTGCCCTAGGTATCCCTAAAGATAAATACGATTTAAGTAACTTCCTTGATTATGTGAACTTAAGTAGAAAAGTTTATATAGTGTGGAGAACCATGAAAAACTTATAAAACTTGGAGATATAGAAGAGATTCAATCGGGGTTTAAATGATCAAATAGCGAAAAAAGAGAAGGGTTCACGAAGGTGACTCAAGAAAAAAGAGCAGAGAAAAGGGGATTTTGTGGGTATGGTGTAAAACCAAACACATTGGAGCTTTCAAGGCCTGGAAAGGTAATCTTCTTATCTAATGATGGCTATGGTTATTCAGTGAATGATAATGTCACTCTTATGTGGTTGTGGACGATGTCCCTGTTATAGCTCGACAATCGCCTCACCCTTGACAGTTTGAACCTTCTGAAATTTTACAAATAGAAAGCTTTGAAGGTGGTTCAGAATATAGGTTCTCTGCTTATGTTCATTGTTGATTGTTAAAGGGGCCACAGGTGATCTATGGCTGTTACAGATTAGTTTTTTCACTTCCCTAATGGCTTCCTATAGTTTATGGGTTGCCCAATATAATTGTTCGTCGAAGGTAAGGTGGGTGTAAGTAGCAGAGAAATCCTTCTGATGTGCTTATATGCTATTAGGACAAAAATAGACCGCAGTGAGAGCTTAGAAGAACTTAGCTCTTAATAGATATAAAAATATATTCAACATATTGATTCGATAATATATAAAATAAGCAGTTTAGGGCATGTTTTGTTTCACTTCTGTTTTCTATTTTTAAAAGCAAGAATTTGAAAATTTTTACACAAAACATGGTTGGTAAATATGTTTCTGTTTTTTGTTTTTAAAAATTAGAAACAAATTTTTTGAAACTCAACTTCACAAAAATTTTCTGTTATCTCTGTGTTTGGAAACAAAAAACAAAAATAGAAAACATGGAGTGCTCCACCACCACCACCATCTACCACCAAAACTACTCACCACCACCACCACCACCACCATTACCATCACCATTACCACCACCCACCCAACACGACAGAAAGTTGTTTCCAGTTTTTTAAAACAGAAAATTAGTAATGTATCCAAATGGCCCCTTAGTTGCGGAATTAAATGAATAATTCGGGAATAACTTGTGAAATTCGTGAATAATGCTGGAAAATCTAGAAAGCACACATGGTTTGGAGACCTTTTAATTTGTGTAAAATGTTGCCTAGGCAACACCTATGCCATCACCCATCACCTCACCTAGCCTAACCAAGACCTCTATCGCTTAACTAGAATTTGGCCGAGTACTCATTAAGACGAGGTCTACTAGTTAGGAGTGTCAACGGAAACAAATATTATCTGAATTCGTTTATCCGTATAATTATCCAAATAGGTATCCGGTGGAGCGAATTGAAATAGTAATTTACTATCCTTTTATAACCGGATACGGATTTGGATATTATTATGTTTGATTCAATAATTATTCAACCGATTATATAATATATTTCTATATATACATAATATATTATATTGCTAAAATGCCATTAATATGATATTAATATGTACTTTTGTATAATTTTAAGACATCAAGAAAGATGAGAATAAAATATTAACTTGATATTTTTAAAAAGTTTTTTTTTCTCTTTTTAGAGTATTGCATAATTCGAATAATTTGATCGGAGTCGAGTACCAATACTCTATTTCACTATCTGTCAAATATTTAACCGAATTAAGATAGTCGAATATATTATCGGATAAGAATTCGGGTGTACCACTATTTGCTTTGAATTCACTCTGTTAATGGCTATACTACTAGGCCTTGTCTTGCGAGAAGGAGGCGCACACAATTATGTTCAAGGTTTTGTTTAAAAGGTGCTTAAAATTGGGTTTGAAAATTGATGAATTGACCTGAGATTTTGCAGTAGTTATAAAGAAACTCAAAAGCTCACTTTTCCATTTAGATTGAAACCAAAAAATTCTATGGGTTTATGGGTTTGTCTCTTCGTGATATGTAAAATTCCTCCTCAACCATTCACTCTTCAATACTTAGCTTTAAGAAATCCTAGTCTTCCACCCAAACTAATTACACAAATTCCCAATTGAGAGCGTTACTTGGCTCTGTAAAACCATAATTCTAGCAGCTTTGCTCTTAATTTATCATAGTTTTGATACCCTAATCACAATTAGATCTGCTGATTTTTAGGCTATTCTTGACTGGGCCTTCCCCTCTGAATTTCGCTCAACTTGATCCATAAAGCGTGGTATGTTTCTACCTGAACTCTCATTCTCTCTGAGATTTTATGCATATTAAGATGGGTTCATTAGCATTTGAAAATTGATGTAATGCATTGATCAAGAACACAATCAAGAAACAATAAAAAAATGATAAAAAGAGCAGTAGATTCGATTGAGTGGTGAAGTCAAAGAAAAAGAGAGACTGGAGGAAATTTGTAACCCCTCAATGGTAACGATGTTAATATATGCTGAGTGGGGCTCCAAACAGCTACGCCTTCTAGAGGCTCTCATAAGTGACTCCCTTGAGGCCGTTGGATCTTTAAGTCTTTTAAATCCAACCATATACCCAAAACAGCCTCCCTTGGTGAGGAACCACCCTAATAAAACCATAAAACCACCGATTGGTTTCTCTCTCTCTTCCTCTCATTTTCGTTCTCTCTCTTCCAAAATTCGTCTCCTCTCGTCCACTCTTGCCTGAAATCCCTTCACCATAATTTCCTCCAACCACCACTCTTTTAATCCCACGATTGTTACTAATAAGTTATGATTTTATTGACATTCTTTCATCATGTAGATAAACAAGGTGAAGCAATTGATGGATGCTCAATACACATCCTCCTGTGAACAATCTTGGCAAAGCCAAGAGTGCAAGGAGATAGGCCAGCTACAGTTGGGATGAGAGTAGTGGTACAAATCTCGTTCTCGGGTTTTATCGGCCAAAGTTTTTCTCGGGAGATTTTCAAATTTGAATTTTTTTCGAGTACTTCTCGCCTAAATCTCGGTAATGATTAAAAATATTTAATGAAATTATAGAAAATAGTAATAAATATCACAAATTTATAAATTCATAAAACCAACAACATTGTGTATTTCTAATGATAATTTTAAAATTTCGGTAGTTAAATCTCGCAATATATACGAGATAAAAAGAGAATTATATCTCTCGTGAGATTTTTAAAATATCACGATAAAAACGGAGTTTTAAATTTTAAATAGTTTTCTCGGGAGAAATTTCTCGGGAGATTTGTAACAGTGGATCAAACCACCGAAGGGTTGGGTGAAGGTAAAGTGTAAGACAAAGCATTCATTTTTGGGACAATAGAGGAAAAAATAAATTGGGTTCTTCATTTTGTTTCGGTGGAGTTCTAGTCTAGTTGCCTCGCTCCTGTGAAGATGTAGATGTGCCCCAAAGCAAGAGGTGTTGCAAGATCAGACAAAGATCGTATACTGTTATCATTTTTAAAATTTAATATTTGAGTTGTGTGGTTTGGAGGGAAAAATCTGAGTAGGATGGGACCTTGCACCTTAGGATAAATGTTCTTGCACATAGACAAACTTATCCATAATGAATAGTTCTTATGTAAATATATTATATATCAAAATACATTGTATTTACATAACTCATCTTGCAATTTTTTATAAAAAGCATGCTGATATTGTGGAACTTGTGGAATGAGATTGCTCTTGTTGAGTTTTGAGCCTCGGGTAGTGTGACCAAGATGACTCGTTAGGAGAAGAATAGACCATATTAATACCATACCACATTATTTTCAAATGGGCCTCTCTCAAGGATTATATTATCACTTGGTTTGATTAAGGGGAATCGAGGAGAAAAGTAGTATGGATCTAAGCCTTAGATTCCATTATTACAGAAAATTGGAATGTCGTGAAATTGAATCTACTGATGGTCAACTTAAAGATAATGGTAACAACATATAAGTGGTCTCTCAAGGCTACAAGTCAGATCCAATGACAAAACAAAAATTCGGGGTTTGGGAATAATTCGGCAAGGGTCAAGTATGGAAAAATTTGGGAAAATACAGAAAAACTTAGGAAAAAAAACGGAGAAAAAAATTAATAATTATAAAAATTAGAAATGATCCTAATTAATATGTCTAACAATTTGGTGAGATGATATACAATCAACAATAATAGGTTCATAACATTATTTTATCATCTAATTCATTCCATCAAGGCATCAAAATTCAGTAAATATCAACTATCGAGATTGAAAAAAGACTATAATACATGTATTAATAAATCACTCATTCTTGTTCATCAATCATTCAAAAGTGTCATCAAAGTCATCAATATCTACATAATCTTCATTCCCAAATTTTTTTCATGATTATCTGTTTTTTTCCTATATTATTCGTTTTAAACTAATTGTTTATTGTACTATTCATTTTAAACGTGTTTTAAACGATAATACACTATTTTTTCAAAAAACGGTTTTTAAACCCCGTTTTCTTTGGTAGGGTATTAATGCGTATTTAAACGGTTTTTTTTAAATTTAAAAAAACTCTGTTTTTTGTGACTATGGTCAGATCCATTCGACAAAGAATTCCTTTCATTGAAAGAAACCCTTACTCAACCTCGTCATGTAACATGATTCTGGAGTATTGATAGTCTAATAATCTTTCCATGCATTCATTTATGCTTGTCCGAACTTTATGGTGAGCATAGTTGTTAAAGGCGTCGCCTCAGGCACCTCAGGTGGTCGCCTAGGCGACCAGGCGCTTTGCTGGGCTCAGGCGACTGGCCGCCTCAGGCGGTCATTATTAAAAATCTAATATATATAATATTATTATTGTTTAAAGATATAAAAATTTATTTTATTTGAATATGATTGTTCGGTAACAAAAAAATATAGTATTTTATATATTTCTCATGTCTTTTACAATATAATATGTTAGTATTTGTATATCTAACAAAAAAAGTTTGCAGATAGAAGAAGAAAAAAAAGATGAACGGTGTCAAGTATGTTTCTATCATGTTAACTTGTTCTTTCTCTCAATGGGTGGGCCAAATGGTCTCTCTCCCTCTGTTTATAGGTGGACCATATAGTCCCCATTTTTTTTTTTTCATGGTTGTTAAATTACAGCGAGCTCAAGCGGCGTAATAAAAAACTTAGAGCCTTTAAATGCCTCAAATTCCTTCTAGGCCCCCCTTCCCCAAACTTTCTTAAACTCATATTTAAAGGAGTTTTTTTATAGTTTAAATAGTACAAATCCTATATTTATATATTTTACTTATCAATATTATCTTTATTACTTATCTCGAGTATAATCGATAAAAAGAAATAAATGAGAGTAAGCGGTATGATCTCTCCCTCTCCCTCTCCCCCCTCTTCTTTCTCCCCTATTTAGTGTCACATTTGATTGTCGGGCTATTTTCTGTTTTTTATTCAGTCTTATATTCTCCCTTCTCTCCCCTCTCTTTCCTGTTGAGATGTCTATTTTTTATCACTCACAATCTCTCTCCCCTCTTTCAGTAGTCATTGTAGATTTAATTTTTATTCCATTTTTTTCTAACACTTGAAATCCCCCTTTATTATTCTTAGAACTGTCTCTAGCGATGGTTCTATCAATATACATCTTGACAATGATGTAATTTATATGAATGTAGGGTCTCTTATAAAAGAAAATGCATCATACATAGATCTCATATTAGGGAGAATTTCTACAACAAAAAGTTCATCAGGCGACGCCTCGGGCGCCTCTGACTACCCCAAGGCGACCAACTTAGCCATCCATGGGGTTGTCGCCTCAAGTCGCCTGGTCGGGGTTGTCGCCTCAAGTCGCCTGGTCGCCTTGACAACTATGATGGTGAGGTTTAAAGAAATCTTTATGATGGAATTTAAGGAAAATCCATCCATTGGAAGGATTAGAGGAATTTCTAAGAGGCGTTGGGCTCTTTGCTCTTCTTTCCTCAAGCATCAATTTGCTAATTGGATCCTCTTTCATGTTTCTCTTTTTATTTTTTATTTTTTTTTCCTTTCTTAATAAGCATCAATTTGCTAATTGGATCCTCTTTCATGTTTCTCTTTTTATTTTTTTTTCCTTTCTTAATAAAAACTAGACAAAGTGTTCTAAATAATAGCCTACAGGCACCCTTTGACTTTAGTTGCAAATTGGGCTATATTCATATTGATCCCTTCAATTTCCTCAGAATCTTTTGCAGGTTGATATTGTTGATTTTAATGGCAGTTTTTTTGGTATGTATACGTGATCTTGTTGGTGCAAATCCAATTATACTAGTTGTAACCAAGGTAAAGCCCACTAACTAGATTTTGTTGCCCTCTACTTAAAGATAAAGATATCCTTCTACTTAAAGATATCGTTCTGTGCTTTCCAGTCAAATGGTATTCATAATTATTTTCGCTCTTTAAATCAGTGAATAGAGGAAGTGAAAAATTTTGAAGGGCTTTCAGGTTTTTGCTTATATTGACCTAAAAGAGGACCTTTTGATTTACATCTTAATGGTTTAAAATAGTTTTTGATTAGGATGTATATATATATATATATATATATACACACACACACACACCCACACCACAGTTTCTGGAAAGGTTGTCCTCGGGTTTGTTTGCTAGGCTTCAATCCCAAAACTACCTGTTGAATGTTTATAATCACTGCCCTAGGTATCCCTAAGGATAAATGCGATTTAAGTAACTTCCTTGATTATGTAAGCTTAAGTAGAAAAGTTTATATAGTGTGGAGAACCATGAAAAACTTATAAAGCTTGGAGATATAGAAGAGATTCAATCGGGGTTTAAATGATCAAATAGCGAAAATAGAGAAGGGTTCACGAAGGTGACTCAAGGAAAAAGAGCAGAGAAAAGGGGATATTGTGGGTATGGTGTAAAACCAATAGATAAAGGGATCCAACCCAATGTCTTGGGAAACACATTGGAGCTTTTAAGGCAGGGAAAGGGATTGAGCCCATTGTCTTGGGAAACACATTGGAGCTTTCAAGGGAGTCTTTCAA
The DNA here is from genome assembly GCA_015143295.1 of Tetracentron sinense. Taxonomy (NCBI): domain Eukaryota; kingdom Viridiplantae; phylum Streptophyta; class Magnoliopsida; order Trochodendrales; family Trochodendraceae; genus Tetracentron; species Tetracentron sinense. Next base: position 60,633 of record JABCRI010000658.1, on the reverse strand, counting down.
TATCTGTATGCTATGTGTGTTTCGAGTTGCTTTTGATTGAATCTTAATTCTCAATTTTTGGTCTGATTTCGAGAATTTAGTGGCATTTTTCCATATATTTATAGGGTGTGTAGTCGACTGTTCCAAACAATGTGTAAATGTCGGTTTTATGCATATTTTTCAAATAACAAATGGGGGTAGTTGATATGATGTTTACAGAGATCAAATTGTGTTTTTTTTGCACTGTAGGTGGTTTTTGCCAAGTGGGAGCATAATCTGGCTCTTGCAATGGCATATCCAGTAATCAGAGTTTTGATATTAGTAGATACACAGGCAAAGTAAATAACATAAAGGAATTTGATTGATGGATTCTCAATAATTTTGAAGTATATTTTGTATGATTTATTGCTAAAGCTATAATACTGATGTACATTTCTATTTGAAGAGATGGGAATTATAGTCCAGTTGCTACTTATGTACTATCATACCAACATTCATGATTTCGTTTATTTGTTGGGTCGAAATGATGTTTTGGATCTATTTGGATTGGGCCAAATGCTTAAATTTCTTAAAAATGTTATTTTGATGGAATTTCTGATCATGGGGTTATTGATCAGTTGGCCGTGCACAGATGCAATGAGTGTGGACAGTCTATAATTTGGACTTATATTTTGAAAGCTTTAAGAGTAATGCTATCCCTACTCTTTTTTTTTTTGGTAAACTCAATTATACGTATGATTTATTGCTAAAGCTATAATACTGATGTACATTTCTATTTGAAGAGATGGGAATTATAGTCCAGTTGCTACTTATGTACTATCATACCAACATTCATGATTTCGTTTATTTGTTGGGTCGAAATGATGTTTTGGATCTATTTGGATTGGGCCAAATGCTTAAATTTCTTAAAAATGTTATTTTGATGGAATTTCTGATCATGGGGTTATTGATCAGTTGGCCGTGCACAGATGCAATGAGTGTGGACAGTCTATAATTTGGACTTATATTTTGAAAGCTTTAAGAGTAATGCTATCCCTACTCTTTTTTTTTTTGGTAAACTCAATTATACCACAAGGCAATGACTGAAGAAAAATACAAGGAAATACTCAAACCACCCATGCTCTAGGGAACTATTTATTACTATGTTATACATTTAAGAGATCCATATAAAAATTTAAAATGATGTTAATGTATTGAATATCAAATTTATTCAATTCATACTTCAAGCCTCTCAATTGCTCTATTTTTTTTAATTATCAGGTTTGGACACTCAAGTGCATAGCACGTGCATTCCACTAGTAAGTATTATACATGTATTGATGCAAAATGAGTGTTTATTTAGAAAATGTACACATAAGTATAATACATGTATTGACCAATGAGGGGCTCGTTTAAGGCTCAACTACCAAGAGATTCCCAGCTGTTACCAATCATATGATTTGTTCTAAGAATGTTGAACCTTATCAGACAATGGAGAAAATGTTCAATTATCGGAGCTTCCACCAGAGGTTCGATTTAGCCCCATTTGTAACGTTAAAGACTTGACTGCTTATTTTGGACACCATGAGGAGACCAAAGAATGTGGCTTGACTGCTTATTTTGGACACCATGAGGAGCCCAAATAATGGGGTATTCACCAACCTCTAAACATAAACGAAATGTGTATGAAATCAAAGATGTACTTGATGATTAGATCGTTTCCAGAGGTACCAGGAAGAATTGCCTAAGTTAATAAGAGACTGTTGAGGCTGAAGGGATTCCCTACTTCCCTACACCTATGTGCCCTCCAACTTCTTTGCAGGCAATTTCCTCCCTACATTGTCACAGCCAGGAGCCACAGCTCCCCCAAGAGACAAAGTCGTTATCTTGGGGAATGGAAATCCAAAGGCAATTTTTAACAAGGAAGATGACATTGCCTATACCATCAAAGCTGTGGATGATCCAAGAACCTTGAACAAGATTCTCTATATCAGGCCATCGGGCAACACTTATTCAATGAGCTCGTGTCCCTATGGGAGAAAAAGATTGGCAAAACCCTTGAAAGGATCTATGTTCCAGAGGAACAAATTCTGAAGAACATCCAAGAGGCCCCAGTTCCAGTAAGTATCATATTGTCGATCAGCCACTCAGCTTTTGTGAAGGGAGATCAAACCAACTTCGAGATTGAGCCTTCATTTGGGGTTTGAGGCCACGGAGCTTTATCCCAACGTCTATTACACCACCGTGGACAAATACCTTAATCAGTTTGTCTGAGATTCAAAACTCTGATCTTGGTATTCCTATGTTCAGTGACACTGGCTGAGTAAATAAATAAGTGGTTACTTCTTAGGTTTCTCACCGGAGAGTGTGTGGGTTATTTTGTTTTCTCGTTCCGTTTCAAGAGAACCTGTGGAAACTCTGGGGAGATGCTGTGTAATCTTTGTGACTTTTATATGGCAGTTTGGTGAGCTTAGATACTAGAACTTCTGAATTATATGGAATGAAACACAGGTAAGAGTTAAGATTATATGTGGATCACTGCAGAGGATTTCTAGTCACTTTATCTCTAGTCACTTTATCACGATTTTTTAAGAGCATTATCAAGCCCTTCAATCGTCAAAGTCGAGTTTACTCAAGCCAGGGGAAATTGATGAAGAAAGGGCCACGAGCCTCAAGTTTATAGGCGTAGGACCAAGAAGACCCATGGATGTCTTTGGTCCCTGCGAAATGGGTTGATTTCAACAGAAACGGCCTTGCATTAGTATTCTAGGACTTAGTCTTTACTTTATTGGAGGGCTTAGGATCTTCTCTGGCGAGGAGACCGCCAACACCAATCAGAAGGTGCTATACACCCTCCTTTTGCACGTTTCCCAAGCATATGCACACAAATCAATGCTTGATTGGTGTGAAAGGAGTGTGTGGAGACTTCTGATTCAATGTTAGCAGTCTCCTCGCTAGCACCAAAAACAAAATAACAATCGCTCACGAGAGATAAAAATAATAGAAAACAGTACATTCAAGGCCATGATCTCATGTCCTATTAACTTTTACCATAGGCAGGGGTCTCTCTCTCTCTCTGCAAAAAGGTTGCCTATGTATGAGTCTTTGAGCACAAAAGAAAATTGAACCACATGGTCAATTTCAGCACAAATTAGAGACAAAAATGCATCCAATCAAGGGCATGCATATGGGCTATGGACCACATCACTGTGGCCAAAAGGGTTTTATAAAAAAGAATTTTGCATCAATAAAATACATAAAGAGTATATAATGGATCTTGGTGAAAAATAAATTTAATATGTATACTATCTGGGAGGAAATTGAAGAGTATAGAGATTTGTAAGAAGGAATTGGACTCCAATTACTTGTTAATGGAATAAGACCAAAGTAAAAAAAACCAACCAACCAATGGGTTGAGTTTTTGCTGAACTCGTACACGTGTTCTTATTAATATTTGTAATGAAATGTACACATTGGTAAGTAGGTATATGTTTTTTTTCTGTCAAGTAAGGCTATACTCAAAAATACAAAGTATAAATCCACTACTTTCATTACAAAATCAGTTATATTTCAATAGGGACGAAAAGTTTGAAATCGAAATACTGAATCATATGCCCAACCCATAAGTGGTTGGCTACTTTGATTATAATATGAGTTCTGAATTCTGATTAGAGAACCCCCCAAGATCCTCTTTTAACACCTATTTAAGCATGGTTAAGCTTAATTAATTGGATGTTAATAATTTTGTTTTTTTTTTTTTTCTAAAAACCATGGTTAGATTGCTTAACCCTAAGGGTGAGTGAATCTTAAGTCTCAACCACAGTTAATGGGTGGTAAAAATGGGGCGTGGACCAATGAGATCATGGGGTCAGCTTCTTAACTAACTCGACAATGTGTGAACTTGTTAACCTTCACCAAGACATTTTATTCCTATTAATTATCAAACTCACTAAAATTAAAAAAATAGTTTGGACTTTATTCTGATTAGAGAACCCCCCAAGATCCTCTTTTAACACCTATTTAAGCATGGTTAAGCTTAATTAATTGGATGTTAATAATTTTGTTTTTATTCTTTTTTTTTTTTTCTAAAAACCATGGTTAGATTGCTTAACCCTAAGGGTGAGTAAATCTTAAGTCTCAACCACAGTTAATGGGTGGTAAAAATGGGGCGTGGACCAATGAGATCATGGGGTCAACTTCTTAACTAACTCGACAATGTGTGAACTTGTTAACCTTCACCAAGACATTTTATTCCTGCATTAATTATCAAACTCACTAAAATTAATAAAAAAATAGTTTGGACTTTTCATAGGTAACCAATCATTAAATGTAGGAGAGAGAATGCAATTAGAATTTTCTGGTACTTTTCTCTCCCCAATTTAATGAATTGTCCTCCATGAAAATACCAAAATACCATTGCTTAACCTTAAGGGTGAGTGAATCTTAACCACAGTTAATGGGTGGTAAAAATGGGGCGTAGACCAATGAGATCACAGGGTCAGCTTCTTAACTAACTCGATAATGTGTGAACTTGTTAACCTTCACAAAGACATTTTTACTCCTGCATTAATTATCAAACTCACTAAAAATAAAAAAATAGTTTGGTCTTTTCATAGGTAACCAATCATTAAATGTAAAAGAGAGAATGCAATTAGAATTTTCTGGTACTTTTCTCTCCCCAATTTAATGAATTGTCCTCCATGAAAATACCATTGTATTTAACTAGTGGGCTGCTCATGCAATGCATGTGAGAGAGGAGAGGGAAGAGAGAGTGGGTATTCCACCAACGTTTTTAACCAACCCATTCTCTTTATAATAGTAAAGATGCATAATGGTGGGTTGCAAGTGCGACAAATGTGAGATCAACTACAGAACACTGCATTAAAATAATATCCTTGTACATGTGGCTTTGCACGTGTATAGATATTATAGAAATTTGAGGGGCATTTTGGGAAAAAACTTGAGGACAATTTGGGTATAGAAACTTGAGGGACATTTCAGGTAAAAAAATTTATGAAGGGTAGGTTGGGTATAGAAACCTAACTTATGGGCATTTTGAATTTTTAAGAACCACAAAGCTTTAGTTTAGGTATAGAAAAAATTGAGGGCGTTTTGGGCATTAAACTTGAGGGACATTTTAGAAATAAATAAAATGAAAAATGGGCAAACATGAGGAGCATTAAGGTAAAAAATTTGTAAGGGGCAATTTGGGTATAAAAAGTTGACTTAGGGGCATTTTGGGACCAAAAACCTTAGGGACATTCTGACTATAGAAAAAAAATTGAGGGCATTTTGAACATAGACTTTGCTACTGAGACCTCCATAGGGCCGAGACCACCGAGACTGTGCTCTAAGAGCACAGGATTTCAAGTGGGGCTCATTTCACACGGTAGGCCCCACCTGAAATCCTGTGCTCTTAGAGCACGGTCTTGGTGGTCTTGGCCCCAAAGGGGTCTTGGAAGCTTTATCCTTTGAACATAAAAACCTAACTTAGGAACATTTTGGGGGACATTCGGATTACAAAAAACAATTGAGGGCATTTTGGTTACAAAAACTTGAGAGACATTTTTGAAAATAAAATAGGAGCATTTTTAGAATAAGGTAAATTTCAATCAACATTTTTAAGTCACATTTTCTTTATATTAGTACACGGTAGTTTTGAAATTAAAATACATTTCAATCACATTTTAAAGTTTCATTCACTTTATATCATTGTTTTGAAAACCGGATGGAACCAGGCGATTGAAACAGTAAAATTGGGAACCGGTCAATCAACCGGACTGTTTTAAAAATCGGCCTCGGCTGGTTCAATCCGAGAACCAGTGACATACCTAAAAAAAAATGGGAAGAATTGACAAAAAAAGAAATAGAAATCTCTACTATTTAATAATAAAAGGACATGATCTAATATGACCAGTCAAACTGGGAACTGGTCACCCAGATGGTTAAGTTAAATTTTAATCAACTTTTTAAATCTTCTATATTAAGAAAGCTAAAATTAGTAAATGATGTTTTTTGAAATTAAGCTAATATTCAATCAAGTTTTGAACCCAGCCATTCTCTTTATGTGAGTATAGATATATTAATAAAGGGCAATTTTGGAATCAAGCTAAAATTCAATTGAAAATTTTAAGTATAATTGTCTTTATAAAGAAGTAAATGGTTGGTTTTGGAATTAAGCTAAAATTCAACCAACTTTTTAAAAGTATCATTGCCATTATATACAAGTAAAGGTCAATTTTGGAATTAAGCTAAAATTCAATCAACGTTTTGAACCGGACCATTTTCTTTATATTAGTAAAGATAGAATGATATTCAATACATAGGGTTAAAAAAGACTAGTGAAGGTTAACAAGTTCACTAGTCTAAGTGAAGGATAGCATTCCCTATATATCATTATACTAATAAAAGTACAATCAGTATGCAAAACTTTACTTAGACGTAAATACCCTTTAACTTAATTTATTTAATACATAACTTATAATATAACCAAACCTTAATTAAGTCACTATTTAATATTATGTGGTACTTATTATTAAAAATGAGTTGGTTTAAGACTCTACCATATTAGGGAAGAATCCTCAAGAGAGTTGGTTTAGAACTCTACCATATTTTAGGGAAGAATCCTAAAGAGAGTTGGTTTATGACTCTACCATATTTTAGGGAAGAATTCTATTTCTATAGAAAGAGAGTCTCTCAGAAAGGAGAGTTGGTTTACGGATTCTATCATATTTTAGGGAAGACAACCATGAATAGTATCTTCCTATAATCTCCACACCCCGATTGATCGGTCCTTCTCAGAAGGACCGTAGAAATTTTGGATTGGCACCCAGGGAGCAACCAACTAAATATAAAAATAAATTTTCTAATATTAAATTTAAATTAATATAAAAATTATAAAATTTAATTACTCAATTATATTTGTAAAAAAATATATTATTATATTAAAAAATTATTTAATATAAAGAGAGTAACGTGACGTCTAAAGAAAATATATAAAAATTTATATATTTTTCTAAATTATATTTTAATAATGAAAAATTTTTACGTGCAGGGCATGCACCTTTACTAGTGTGTGTATATATATATAAAGAGAGGAATTGAACGAGAAGTAGTGTTTTTTGTGGCATAAAGGCTTCATACTGGATGTTACTCAACAAGAGATAGAACTAAGTCATAATCGGGAAAATCTTACATGAAAAATCAATACCCATTACTACTGGTGATTACTGTGACACAGTCTAGAAAATTAGGGAAATGTGGAAGTGATCCAAATAGGAGGCTTGTACCTGTTCACTTTGACAAACATACTACTGGTGACTACTGTGACAAAGTACGGAAAATTAGGGAAATGTGGAAGTGATCCAAATAGGAGGCTTGTACCTGTTCACTTTGACAAAGACGGTGATCCAAAAAGGGTCATTCTCAATAGCCCATGGACAATATCGAGCAACCCTTGATCTCCGACGGTGTTTTCTAGGAGACCCTACAGAAGTTTTCAAGTTTTGTACACTAGTTGCACCAGTTACGTAACTTTCCTCTTACGAGTTTCAAGATCAAGATATGACATTTAAAGTAGTAAAAGTTGCAGTGATCATTGTTGATGTTCATAGGGGCCCATAGGGTCTCCCTTGGAGGAATTTCTCAAGGTGAGTAGAAATTGATGTAGAATAACCTCACTCTGGATTACTTGTCAAGATTGCAAATGATTCACCGTAGTAGGGGAGTTTTGATTTGGGAGACTCCTAAAAATGTGAATGGTGTGGGAGAGTGGGCATCACTAGGTTTCAGCTGTGAGAGGAACGAAAGGTGGAGGTAGAGAAGTCCATACTTGAAGATTTTAGAAGATCAAAAGACTCCAATGTTTAGCCCAACGATCAGAGCCGCAACAAGTTCGTGCCCGACAATTAGAGCTGCAACAAGTTTACTAAGGAAGAGTGCAAGGGTGGTGAGCAGTAATGAACAAGTGGGAGTAGACAACCAGTATGGAGAGAATGCAAAGACGGTTTAAGATGTTTGTAAATAGATGAAGGAATTGGCTTCTTCCCTCCCTTGGGGATGATGGATCGTTTGCAATCTCTTCTTGGAATTCGCTCTTGATCTTGATTTTGAAGGGAGGTTCTCGATTCCTTAAGCCCGTTTTACAGCAATTCTCATGGAGGTTTCAGGGATGGATGAGGTCCAGACGTCTGAGAGTCATTTGACATTGGCTGCGGCTTTTGTGGAGGGGGGGATTCAAGAAGCCTGTGATGATACTCGCAGTATATGCCTTGAAGCCTTCTGTGACTGTGATCCTTCAACGGTGACCAGTTGCAAGCATGAGTTTCACCTTCAGTGCATTCTTGAATGGTGTCAGAGAAGCTCTCAATGCCCGATGTGTTGGCAAGCAATCAGCCTGAAGGATCCCACCAGCCAAGAATTGCTTGAGGCAATAGAATGTGAGAAGGGCTTTGCATTAATCCATCAAGAAATGCCACAATATTTCATCGTCCCGCCCTGGGTGATTTTGAATTACAGCATTTACCAGTAGGTGGAAATGATGCCGAACTTGAAGAGCGTATAATCCAGCACTTGGCTGCTGCTGCTGCTGCTGCTGCAATGGGGAGAGCACACCACATTGCTAGGAGGGAAGGCCAGAGGAATAGGTCATCAGCTCAGGGCCATCCGCAGTTCTTGGTGCTCTCTACTCATCCTAGTTCACCTCCTGCTGTTCCTGCTTCCTCCTTTCCAGCTCAGAGAGGAGAAAATGAACTTGCTCCTGCAATCGCTGCAGCTAATCCATCTGTGCTACTTACAGCCGTGGGAAATGAACCATCGCATGGCATCACACAATTGCCTTCTGCCCAAACTGATCAAATTCCTAACTCAGCATCTGGATCGACTGTTCTTGCGGCCAATCGACATGGAATTTCCCATAATAATTGGAGTTCTGCTAGTCATTCTTCTCTAGCAAGTCAAGATGGAGCAGGACAATCAGATTTCCATTCGTTTTCGGAATCTCTAAAATCTCGATTTAATGCAGTCTCAATGAGATACAAGGAATCGATTTCGAAGAGCACAAGAGGGTGGAAGGATAGGTTGTTCTCTCGCAATAATTCAATGGCTGATCTTGGATAAGAAGTTAAAAGAGAGGTAAGCACAGGAATTGCTAGTGTATCACGTGTGATGGAGCAGCTTGAGACCAGAGAAAATAGTAGAGATAGTGGTGCTTCTGTATCAAATAACTTGGAGGATTGTCCAGTTACAGAGCAGAGCAACCAGGGGAGCAGAGCAACCAGGGATTGCAGAGACTTGTAACTTTCCTTTGAAAGACAGCAATGCATCAGCTTCTTGTGGTTCGAGTTCTGGTCCAAATTAAGTTGTCCTCCATTAATTTATTTCTGCAATTGTATTTATCCTCAGCATTTCATCTTTGAAGGTGAGTCCTGGTGGGTACTTGGAATTGCGGTTCTACTTTGAATAACTACCTTTACAATCTCCTTACTATATATATATATATATATAGATGAAGGAATGGCAAGCAAAGGCAGGGAAATCTATACTAAAAGATTTTGGAAGATTTTGACTCCAATGTTCAGCCTGACGATTAGAGCCGTGCCAAGTTCATGGAGGAACAAGAGTTCAAGGTGGGTGATCACAACTAATAGTTGGGAGTTGGCAACAGGTATGGCTATAATGAAAGTAAGGGTGACCTAAGATGCTCGTAACAATGGATCAGACAGACAATGATAATGATAATGGAAGAGACAGATCTGACATGTTTAGATGGAATGTAGGAGTTAACAAGCCAGAGCATGGTGTGAAGACAAAGGAGTGACTCCCCAATGTGGAATCAACAAGTGAGACATGGCTCAACAACCCTATGATACTGTCACTCGGAAGGATGAGTCTATAAAAGTGGCATTACGAATTAATGTTAGAGAAAAGAGACTCAGACTTGAGAGAAGACAGACTGGAAGAGAAGTAACAAACACCTTTGGCATATTGTTGTAGACCTAGAAGGTTGTAATAGTGACATGTCAATTCTATGATGGCCCAAGGAACGCACATCGGTCTATATTTATCTAGATTGGGCCAAATTCAAGGCGGACTATTGGACTTGAACCCAACCCATCATAGCTTTTGTTTGTGTCTGTTAGGGCTCAACCCGTGAAGGCCAGAACTTGACAAGCATGAACTTAATTGGGGCATAGCCAGAACCTAATCCATCATGTTTTTTTTTTTCACTTTGGCTTATGTTCGACATCAGACAAACATAAATAAGTGAGTGAGAGAGAGAGAGAGAGAGAATAGGCATGAGAGTTTTCTTTTTCCTCTTTTAATCAAGCATGCTTAAGTTCATCTTAAGCCAACATTGGAAGAGAGAAAATAGAAAGAAAATATTGAAACAAAGAGTTAGGGGTGTGACTTGTGAGAACTGAGAACACATTATACTACTGCCAAACATGTTAGGCACAAGCCTCTGATGAGGCTTTAAAAATAGACTAAGCATAATATGCGTGAGGCGATACTTTCCTCTAAAGCCTCAACACACAAGGCGTATACATTCCTGATGGAAATTACATTTCATCAACACCATTGGAAGCAGGTACTTGAGAAATTAAATTTCAAATAGAAAATGTATGAACCCAAAATAAACTAGCATTGTCAACATTATGTACTAAATAATCTTTTGGTCATTTCCTAGGATGAAAATTAATTGGCTTCTTGAATCAACTCCCACCATGCGACTTTCTAGAATCAAACAATTGCACTTAGGATGGCTTCTTTCTTTCGTTTACAATTCAGATTGCTCCTTCTACTGCTCTATTCATTTTGTTCAGATAAATGAAGTCTTGTATATTTTTTTCGCTTTTCCCTGTATTGCAACCATGAAGTGTAGGTTCGATTTCAAGCTTAAAGAAGAGACTATTATATCATGGTTCAGTCTATAGAAGATGAAGCAAATCCACTTAATGATGGAGAAAAAAATTTAATAACCTTCTAGGCTAGAGATGAGCAGAAGTAAATGACATGTATACAGATAAACAGCATAGACGTATCAAACATGAAAATACAGATATAGAAATTCATACAGATACAAAACCAACATCCAAAAAATAAACAGATCTGTTGAAAATTCAAGATAGAATACACATTCTCACCAATGAATGTTTTCGTCCTGGTCCTGCAAAAGAAGTGGAGGAATCAAGATCTAAAGGGGAAAAAATGCCAAAACAGAGGAAATCGTGATCTAAAGAGGAAGAAATGCAAAATATGATATATATTTACGGTTAATGGTTGCAAAACATACTCAGATCTGGTAAATATTAATAATAAAATACAAGAAGAAAAAAACAAGAATTAACCCCCAAATTGTAAAACCCTAACAGTCAAATAAAGCACTTATAAGCGAAGAAGAAGATGCAAAACTCGTCTTCTGAATCATGGACGAAGATCTAAAGAGGACGAGATAAGATTAAGAAGAATCTGAGAGGTTTTCATTTGTTTCAAAACCCTAACCGTGGATGAAGATAAGAAAAGAAGAAGAAGAAGAAGAAAAGAAGAAGAAGAAAAGAAGAAGAAGAAGAAGAAGAAGAAGAAGAAGAAGAAGAGCTTGAGGAGTAGCTGTACCGACGGCGTTTTCTCAGCTGGTCGCAGACGATATCAAACTGGTTCTCCTTTTGAAAAAACCTTCAACTGATGCTCTTGCGAAGAGGAGAATTCACTCCTAGGGGTGGGGGGGTCGTTTTACGTATGGAGTAAAATCTTCTACGGCAAATCCGGTTATCACCCCTAGAGGTCGCCACGTGTCTTCTATGACACCCCTTAACTGTGGGTAAGATTCACCCACCCCTAGGGGTCACCCACCCATCCTTTTAAAAAAAAAATATTAATTCATTTTTTAAAATTAAAAAACTGTTTTTAGAGTTTTTTTAATTTTAAAAAAAGTTTTTTAATTTTATAAAAAGAATTAATATTTTTTTAAAAGAAACAAAGGACGGGTGGGGTGAACCCTAGGGGTGGGTGCATGGTTTTTAATTTCGAAATTCTCGACAATTTCGGCCAGCTAACCCGAACCGAAATCCCGAAATATTGCGGGATTTCGGCAAAATTTTGAAATACGAAATATTAATACTTTATTAATTATATATATATTTTATTAATATATATATATATATATATATATATATATATATATATTAAAAAATAATATTTTATTAATATATATATATTAAAAAATAACATTTTATTAAAATTTTATATATTTATATAATATTATTATTATTTTATTTTTAAAATTAATATATAAAATTTCGAAATTTCATGAAATTCAATAAATTTTTTGAAATATTTCGGAATTTTAATTAAAATAAAATAAAATCAGATTTCGACCGAAATTCCGAAATAAATCCAGTTTCAATGTCGGTGGGGTTGTCCGAAACCGAAATTTCGCGAAATTTCAATGAAATTTTAAACCTTGGGTAGGTGAACCTTACCCACAGTTAAGGGGTGTCAAAGGAGACACGTGGCAACCTCTAGGGGTGAAAATTGGATTTGCCAAATCCGGTTATCACCCCTTGTTGCTCTCAGCTCCATTGATCCCACCTTTTTTCTTGGTTTCTTAGGTCGAAACCCATGTTGCACTCTACTCCATTGATCCCAAATACTTGGTTTGAGCTCTCAACGATCGACCATCTCTCGTTAAAATCAATTTGAGCTTTCAACGATCGGACATCTAAGGTTTTTCTTCTTCTTTTTTCAAAAAACTCTCAAGGTATTTTTTTGGATACTCTATCTGAATAGATTTGAGTTCTTCATGATTCTGATCTTGGTTTAATCTCCTAAATGAGGTGTAATTGAGCCTTAATACGATTCATCAAATAGTATGGCTCGCCTTATTATTCCAATAAGCAGTCTACCTTACCTTGGCACTTGTGTTAGAAATTGAGCTTCTTGGAGGGACCATGCCGGTTGGTGATGCCGAGGAACTGGGACATGATTGTGGGTTACTATCAAAAACTGAAGTGGAAGAAGCTGAAAAAGCTGAAGAAATGGCATCTGATGATGGAAAGAGCGGCGAAGTGGGTCTTTCACAATTTTGGGTGTCTGGTTTGACAAGTGAAGGAACAGGACTATCGCAACATGCTCCATTTGGCAACATCCTAGACGTCATCACATTTGTCTCCTTGACAGATTTCTGTTGGGTAAGGGAGGCATCTATTGCATGTAAAGTAAACAACTTTTGAGCTTAATAGGAAATTTACGGTACTACATGGGTAGGGGTGGATATTGAACAAAATATTCGTGAATTACTCGGGCTCGGCAGTTAAAAGCTCGAGTATCGTTCGTTTATTTAGTAAAGAACTTGAACACACTCCTACTCGGTTGTATAAAAGCTCGGTTCAATTACGTATATATATTTTAAATATGTATATATATATATAATTTATTTAAATACTAAAAATAAATATATCTATTTTATGAGTTAAGTATATAGAATTATTTGGAGTATGGGCGTGGGTGTGGGTGAGTGTGCTGTGTGGGTGGGTGGGTGTGTGTGAGTGTGTTGGGTGTCGGGTATATGTGTCCCACAATAACACGGTAACACTAACACCTTGTAGTTGTGGACTTGTGGTGTTATGGGTTAACAAAAAAAAAAAGTCCGATGTGAGAGCAAAGATAGTCCCACATCAGTTAGGAAGTGGGTGTGTGAAGTGATGTTGGCTATTAAATACTGTGGTGAAAAAGAGAGACGTGCCACAAGTGTTGTTGTCTCCCTTGCTTGGCTCGATGAGAAGGACCACATGGGTTGGCTACTCCCTAGTTCGGTTCGACTTGGCCTGATAACACTTAACGAACCGAGTTCGAACAATAATACTAAAGTTTGAATCGAGCTCGAGCTGAGCTCAAACAATAGTAAAAAATTTAATGAGCCGAGCTTGAACACCCCACTACTCGGATCGAGTATCAACCCTATACATGGGTAGACCACAAGGATAGCCTATTTACAACGTTGTGGTATACATGCTGCACTTGCAGGGGAGCCCCACCATTCAATGCTTCCCATCTGAGATTTATACGCCAAGAAAATCCAGTGGGTCGGATGATGGTAATTGGTAAGCATCCAATCAGAATATATATATATATATATATATATATATATATATATATATATATATACTAGTGGGCCGCACGTGCGTTGCATTGTGTGAGAGAGAGAATAGGAAGAGTAATCGACCCTAGTGTGACGCACGTGTGTAGGAGAGAAACATGAAAAATAAAATTCAATCAATTTTTAAAGATATAATTTTTTAACCAAAGATAAATATTTTTTTCAAAAACCAAGGTCATATTGTTGAATCCTAACGGTTAATGAATTGCGATTCAACTCTAGGACAGTTCAATCGCAATTGATTGTGATTCCATCTCTCATATTATAATTGAAGATAAACTTCAATCAACAAACTCAATCAATGGTTTCAAGGGTTTAATGAATCTTAACCAAAATTAATAAACATTAAAAAAAGACGTGTTGACATCTTAAGGGTTAAAATTTTGTAACCAGGGTAAAATATTTTTTTTAATATATATTTTTTAAAAAAACTAAGGCTACATTATTGAACCCTAATGGTTAGAGAAACTTAACCACCATTAATAAGGGTTAAAGCGGATACATGTTGACCTATGGGTGTGATTGAACTCTGGCTGGGAAAGTTCAATCGCGACTTCAATCGCAATTGGCCGTGATTGGGTCTGTGACATGAAAGATTGATCTTGACTTGAGAGACATTGGAAAGGGTTGAAATGACAAAATCATCCCTGCAACATTTTTCAGCCTTTTACAAAATTTCATTTACACATTTCTTTATATTCATTACATAAAGGACATTTTGGGAATATGGATTATGTCGATCAATGTTTTGAACAAAGACATCCTCATTATAATAGTAAATATATATATATATATGTAAAGGATAAAATTCATAATTAATCTGTGTGTTGTGACAATATTGAGCATGTTTTTGGTGTTATAATGGTGTGTACGAGCTCAGATGTATTTTGAAGTATGTATTCGTTGTGCGTATGACAACGGACTCGTTGTGCTCACCACAACGGAAACGTTGTCTGCTAGACAATGGATCTTAGTCATTAAGACAGCGGTGTCATCCTCGTTACGAACAACAGACTTATGCTTTACGTTAACAGCAAGACTGACTGTCAGGACCCGATCCTCAAGAGGCGATCATTTGTCTCTTACGTTAGGTGGAAAGCACTGTCCTAGTATTTATTGCTAGTCACTTCATCTGGGTTTTCGACCCAGAACCGACTTAGAGATTGTAGGCTCCCACGTGTGACACGTTAGACTCGAGATCTGTCTGATTTATTTGGTAATACGTGGCAAGCTAGTGGCATGGTCATCCATAGCCATCGTTGGTCATCTATGGACATCCTGAGCTTAACCTATAAATACCCCCTTGAGACTCAGTGCATAGGGATCACAGAACTACTAATCAGTGGAAGAGAAGATATTTTCCAACGTTCATACCTTCGAGAATTTACCTTGAGATTCAGTGTCTCTCAGTGTTTCAGTGCTACAGTGTTTTACTACTCATCATCTCTTTCGTATACTGACTTTATCATCGGAGCTTATTTTAAGGTGCACACCCGACCCCTTCTTTTCTTTTGCAGGTGAAGTATTTTGTTCTCTACCTTCTATCAGCTATTGACGCATGACGAGTCCGGGGGAATTTTCCCCTTTTAAAATTGGCGCCATTTATGGGAAATTTTTCTTTTCTTCTGAATCGCTACCTTATACAAAATGATAAGTTGATTTGAACCCTCCCTTTGCTCATCTTCATCGCCATGGCTGATCAAAATTCCGTGTCTCCAATGGAAGAGCAAACCCCAGAACCAGAAATGTCTCAAGCCCCAAATCATCATGCTGTTACAGTATCAGCAATCCCTCCTGACGCAATTAACCAATCAGCAGCAGTTATTGCAAGAGCGAATCGAGGCGTGGGCGCAGGGCTTAACTGAGTCAAATCGTGCGTTACTCCAGGGTAGAGGTCCTCAGGCAGCAAAGCGACGTCTCTCCTCTAGGTGAGCTGAGCCAGTGATGTTCATGGCCCGCCCTGCGGTGATCATGAGAGCCTTAGAGGGTGATCCAAATTTTGAGTGGTCTACCTGGGCAAGTCGTGACATCACCAGGGGGCCACGAGCACGAGAGTATTGCTAGTATCATAGAAGTCGTGGCTGATGCCCAGATAATGGACCCTAGAGGGGGGGGGGGGTGAATAGGGTTTATGGTAAATTAAAAAATGTTCTAAGTGATTTTAGCGAAAATAAAAAAATTATCACAGCAACTACCAAATAAAATCAGAGATAATAAATAGAGAGAGGTAAAGATACCAGACACCAGATATGTTATCGGGGTACAATAACTTGCCTACGTCCCCGCCTTTAAGCTTTCCCGCTTCAAAGATTTTCAAACGATTCACTAATCGTACTCTTCTTTTCCGGCAGAGAGAAAGCTTTACAATCCTTTTACAGGCTCAGGAAAAACCTTTACAATCCTTTTTGACAGGCTTAGGAATAACCTTTTCAAGAGAGACTCTCTCACGAGAACACTCTTCTCAAAGTAGCGCAAGAATCTCTGATTCTTAACTTCCAGAAATGTATAGAAATTTGATGGATTTTGAATCCGAATTGAAAGCTCCTAACTGAGCTAGATAAGAATAGAAATCAATGTTAACAATCACTCAAGATTGATTGGAATTGAAAGCTCAAAGAGTAAGGGATTGGGATTCTAGAAGTTTAATACAAAAATAGAGTATTGATTGCTTTGAAGGTTGTGAGTGATGAATGAGCAATAAAACAGTGATTGAATTCTTAAATTCGTTAATAAAAAGCCTCTATATATAGATGAGCAATCAATATGGCCATTGGGGGTGCAATTAATGAGAGCTAGCCGTTGAAAACTAGCCGTTATAGGATTTTCCCGCAAGCACTCGTTGACGAGTTAGTAAAAATCCAATATGGATCGTCGACGAGTTGAGGCAGTAAGCAAATTGAAATTTACCGTCCCTCACTTGTCGTCGAGTCCCTTGCACTCGTCGATGAGTTCACTGAAATTTTTTTCAGTAAACTCATCTTAATGAGACCAAATCAATGGGAAACATGTTAGGACCCTTAGGCAATCAAATTAATATTATTTTAATCATTTTTAGGGCCTTAGAATGATGTCCAATATATCCTAGGTCTCCTAGGGTCTGTCTAGGTATTCTTTGAGCATTTCTTTTCCAATGTCTTGAGGACTTTACAAGGTCCTAAGACATCTAAACTTAAGACACTAGTCTTCATTTGATAATTTTCTTGTCATGGAGCTTGAGGATCTTCAAATTGCTTGACTTTATGCATTATCTTGATTTCTTGAAGCTTTTCTCCGGAATTGACTAGTGCTTGTACTTTTGCCTTGATGTCCTTGATTTGAGCTCTTCAATTATTCATATCTTGAATTTTGATCTTAATGAACTTCTTCTCTGAAATTTCACATTTCAATAGAAATATTAGTACATCAAGAGTCATTTCATTATTGTGTTATCATTAAAACAATTTAGGGTACTTAGGATTGTAACCTTGAGGCTAACAATCTCTCCCTTTTTGATGATGACATAATAATGTGAATGATCATGGGATAAGCTCCCCCTCAATCTATGAGTTCTATAATTTTTAGAGGACATCTCCCCCTCAATAAATGCATCATATAAAAATTTAAGACTAAAGAGGTATTGAATCATTTGCTAAGTTTATACATGAGTTATTCAAACAACAATAATTTAACTAATGGAATCAAGAAAAGTTCCATGATCAAACTTTTAGTTTAAACTTATTAATTAATAGATAAGTTGTAATTTTGGAACCAAGAGAAGTTCCACCAAAGAAATCAAGATTGAAATTGTTGATTATTCATTTATGTTATCTATGGAAATTCATTCACAGTTACCAATTTCTCCCCCTTGGCATCATCAAAAATAGGCATATAAGAGAAAAAAAATAAGAGAATATAGGTTAAGAAAATGGAATGTCATATAAAACCAAGTGTCTGATTACAGGAAAAGTTAGGAATTACATCCAATCAAACATAAACAAAGTCAAAAAAAAGAAAGAAATAGAAAGGAGGTCTTCATAAATTCTTTTGTCTCTTCTTTGCGCTGTCTGGCTTAGAAGTTGTGTCTTTTCTTTTGTAGGTTCCTACCTTAGATAGGTCTTCACAGTCACTTGAGATGACTTGCTCAGCTGGAGGGTCTTGAGGTTGCTCTTGAGAAGACTTTGCAGCCTTAGAAGGAGGTTGCTCTATAGGAGGTACTGAAGATGTGGCTTGAGGGGGCTGACTGTGAGGAGGAGGGTGAGAGGGAATAAAGACTTCAGTTGGAATGGGAACAAACTGAAGCTTCTGAGAGGTGGAGGTTGAATCTATAGCAATGTGATCGACCTTGGTAGCCATGTCACTTATCACAAGAGCTTGATCCTTTAATAGATTTTCCATTTGATAAATGTAGCTCGAGTGGACAGTTACATTCTTACTGATACTCTTCACTTCATCCATAAGCTTCTCACTCTCTATAGAAGCATCAATATTCTTGCTCTGAATCAGGGTGATGATGGAGTCAACTCTATCCTTGACTACACTCCCTGCTATTTCAATCTCAGCAAGCCTGGGTTCATTGTGCTTCATCTCAGACTAAATAAACTCCATCTTTGACTCTAGAGAGGATAACCTATCTCTAGTCTCAGACTGGAGTCTCTCAAAGTTGGCTGTCTGGGAAGCCTGAAACCTCTCCAAGAAATCTCTCTGGTACTCCTGAAACTGTACCAGGCTCTAACTGATCTGCAATTGGAAGTGCTCCATACCAGAAGCCATGGAAGCCACCTGGGCAGACAACATACTCATCTACTCATCTGAGGGTGCAGGCCTAGAAGGAGAACCAAAATCAAAATGCTGTCCTGGAGCCTCAAAATCCTATCTATGGGAGGAGTCAGGAAAATCCGTATCAATCTGGATGTCTCCCCAGTCAGGCTCAACCTCTGTCTTTGCAACTGACTCAACATCGAGCTCTATAGACTCTGGATGAACTACAGTCTTTGTCTCAGTCCCTGTCTCAGTTAACTCAGGCTGCACCACTGGCTCAATAGAGGGAGATGATGAATGGATGAGAGAGAGAGTAGAAGGGAGTATGGGAGAGTGAGTGGGAGATGGAATGAGGTCATGAGAAGAATAGAGTGGATTGGAGGAAGGAGGGGCAGATGGAGTAGAGTGAGAAGGAGGAGTGGGAGTGGGTAGAGTGGTGGATGAGGGAATGGAAGGATCCGAAGTGGTTTGGGATTTCGGAACCCAAACATTAGTGGACTCTATTAAACTATACCCCATATGCATGATGGTGGCTTTGGAGTATACATCAGAGTCAGTAATGGACTTTTCGTCCTGATAGACATCTAGAGTGTGACGCCCCAAACCTGCGGCTGGGAAGATTTTTCAACTTTTCTAATGAGCTTACATAAGCAGTAACAACCGATCATCACAATAACCCATCATAAGCAAATACGTTACTTCACTGGCTATAATAGCCGTTACTTTTGGCACCACAACTGCGCCGGTACACTTTCAGAATTCATCAAGTATAACTCCTTACCAATCAGCAACTGCTTCCAAATCTGAAGACATAAAATGAGAGGAGTGAGCTATAGAGCCCAGCAAAATCCACAATTCATCTAGGCTATTTTCCACCTAGTAACAATCATCATCATCAATAAGGATATAGTGTTGCAATACAATTCTCATATTATAATAATATATAATCTCGTAATCCGTGACCCGAGGTCACTCAGGACTATTTCATCCTATTTCGAGGTTCCCAACCTCAATTTCCAAGTTCATCCAATCATCATCTACACCACTAGGTTACCATCCCAGACAACCGCTCACACTCTATCCTTGAGTCCGCAGACTCAATCAACTGGCCTTCGCTTGTATTCAACCTGAGTTCATAGACGCAATATCCAAGTTAGAGTTCGTAGACTCGCTATCCATTTCCAAATCTGTTAATATTAATTTTGTTACCATGGCGTCCCATACCCCCATGATAACTATCGAGATCAACCGGGCTTACACCCAATGAAATCAAACCTTGAGTCCTTAGACTCCGTACAACTTTGAGTCCATAGACTCCGTACAACCTTGAGTCTTTAGACTCCGTACAACCTTGAGTCTTTAGACTCCGTACAACCTTGAGTCCATAGACTCGATACATAATCCGGGCCTTCTCCCGCTCGAACCAACACAATCGTCTGATCTCAGCCACGGTGAGGAACTTTAGCCTCACGACATCTCTATTAAACAACATAACCATCTGACTTAGCCACGGTACAGACGACATATCTATCAGAGGCATCACAACCTACTGACTCAGCCTCGGTACGGCATATCTATCAGATAGCACAACCATCTGACTCAGCCATGGTGGGGACTTCTATCCTCACGGCATATCTATCAGATAACACAACCATCTGACTCAGCCATGGTACGGACGACATATCTATCAGAGGCATCACAACCTACTGACTCAGCCTCGGTACGGCATATCTATCAGATAACACAACCATCTGACTCAGCCACAGTGGGGACTTCTATTCTCACGCCATATCTATCAGATAACACAACCATCTGACTCAGCCACGGTACGGACGGCATATCTATCAGAGGCATCACAACCTACTGACTCAGCCTCGGTACGGCATATTTAGCAGATAACACAACCATCTGACTCAGCCAAGGTGGGGACTTCCATCCTCACGGCATATCTATCAGTTAACACAACCATCTGACTCAGCCACGGTGGAGACTTCTATCCGCACGACATATCTATCCGCACGACATATCTATCGCCCGTGAACCAAATCTAGTAACACCCCGTCCCGTTAGGGAACGTTTCCAGGCTAATGGATGTGTCCATAGCTTTATACGACCTCTAAAACAACTTTTTGACACCCTAGGGTGACGATATAATTTACCCGGGACCCGATCTGGGCTCTCCGAAGGTCCACATAACATCACAACATCACATAGGGGTTTCCGACCCTTTTCCCATCCATGCCTTTTACATAGTGAGTCTAAATCCGGGGTTTTGAGACCTGAGACCGAGGGTTACACCCCTTTACTCATTTTCTACGCACAACCACCTTCCCATAACATATCCACGGGGTCTCAGACCCTTTTCCATCAACACGTATACATTTCATATAAAGAATATAGCAAATAACAGGGAAAAGAGAAGAGATGGAAGAAGTTTTTACCTCTTTCATGCACTTCGAGGTGTCTAGGGCTGAAACGGACACCGCCAACTCGCTCGGGAGGACGATCAACCCCAAGGTGAAGCTCCTTGCCCTCACATCTTCACTTTCTCTCTCTAGATTTCCCCCTTTTCTCTCTCTACACGTTGATCGAGGCACCGGGGAAGAAAATAAATGTCTCCAACGCGTCGGGAGCGTCGAAATATGTTAAGGTGGACCTCCCTTTTTTTTTCTCTCTTCTTTCTCTCTCCTCTTCTCTTTCCTCTCTTTCTCTCTACTTTCTCTCTCTAGAAAGGGAGTTGGTAGAACTCCCCCACTGTTGCAAAACGTGAGAATGAAGGGTCTGGCCCCCTATTTATAAATCAAAGGTCATGTGCCATGCACATGACCACCATTAATGGTCCCGTTGACCAAGTCAACGGTTTGACTGTTTGACCATTATTCCGTATTTTTTCGCGTATACGGCCTCTGAAACCTTACTTCATGATACTCGATTATGACAAAACTTTAGGTGACCGAACTTGGGACAGTTCGACACCTGCTGTAGAAATTTCAGGGAAGAAATACTATGTTTTGACAGTCAAAAGTAAGTCTGGACGAAAATTGTAAAACCCACTAATTTCCTGATTTTGGACACAAAACAGGTCACCGTTTCTTTGTTTGAGATAACTAACTGCCGAGACGACAGACATTAGTCCCCACAGCCGACCGGCACGCATTAGTACCAGCCACATGGATTTCTATTAGGATCCCCAACAAATATTGGGTTCCACTTAATTTCTGAAAATCTGAAAATTTTCTGTTTTTCTCAATTTTATCACACATAATGGCCCTGCGGTCCCGCGAAATGATACCTGACGGAACCGATACGATAGGGTTGTGTCCCGGCAGTCGATCGGCACACTGTGTGTGATTTTCGCGAAAAGATATTGAGATTTCCTCGGTGCACTTCAATCCCGAGCAAAACTCACTTTTTATTATTTTAACAAATACTCAAGTATTTAACCCCAGTTAAGGACCAACAAACACAAAATTTTATTATTTAAAATTCTGGGGCGTTACATAGAGGGACTTTGAAATGTTTAAAAATACGAGTCAAAGCAAATCCATAAGGTAGTCTACCTGAGGATTTCTTTGATGCATCCTTCATGACATTAACAATAATGAAGGAGAGATCAATATGTTTGGTGGTTAAGATGCACCAAATCAAGAAGACATCAAAGTAGGTAATAAAATCTCTGCCACCACCTCTAGGAATGATGTCATAGGTAATGATATGGTGGGCAAGTCTAACATCAAGGGTGAGATCCTTGAGCTTGGGAGGGTTTGGAATAGTTATGTTTTTATTGGTACACATAACTTTTAAAGCTTCTATAACATCAAATCCCTCATGGGAAACCCACTGATTAGTGGTGTATTCTTGGAATTCCCTATTAGGTAATTTTAGTATAGATCTAAGTTCAACAACATTAAAGGAAATGAGTAAACCATGGGCATAGGAAGTAAATTTCTGAGAGATTTTGTCAAAAACAAGATTGGAGTAAAATTGTTTGCAAAGGTCAGGGTACATGGACTCTCTAAGTTCAAGAAATTTATGCCATTTGAGGGCATGAAATTTTGAAGCAATAACATCAAGCCCTATGTCTTTGAATAAGGCAAAATCAGGAACTTTACCATACACAGGTTCTCTTTTGATGAATATTCTGGTGTAGTCATCTTGAGCCGCTTTGGTGTTGAACAGATTTAAGGTTCCTTCTTGAGATGACTCTGAGGATTTGCTCTTGGAAGACTCTTCAACCTTTTTCTTTCCCTTCTCGGTAGCAGAGGGCTTCTTCATTGACTTTGGCACTGAGGGGTTCTTCATACGAGGAGCCATGGAGTCTAGGAATGAAAATGAGTGATTTTTGGGAAGCTTGGATGAGAAAGGAGAAGGTTTGGAAGGAAGAGGAATGCGAGGGAAAGAGGATTTTAACTGATGGAACAATGAAAAAATTAGGAAAATTAGGTTTAAATATAGATTTGAGGGAACTCGTCGACGAGTAGGTCTGACTCGTTGCCGAGTGGCTTCAAAACCTAGAGGATTTTGACTCACTCGTCGTCGAGTTGAGACAGAATCAAAAATTTTAAAAACCTATAAGACACTCGTCGCTGAGTGGAGATGACTCATTGACGAGTCCAGAATTTTTTTTTGAAAATTTCCAAATTTTATAAACTGGACGAATTTCTAAAGCTTTAAAACCTTTTTATAAATGATTTTAAGAGATTTTAAAGCATGAAAAACCACACATCAAGTTAAGATGTTGTTCTAATATAATCAATCAATTCACACATAGAAATTTTAATTTTGTTTTACATTAGGCAGATTTTCAATTGATGTCTTCAAGACTAGTCATGCCTAATTCTCTTCTTAAATTACTAAATCTTTCATAAGAGAGATGTTTAGTAAATATGTCTGCAAGTTGGTTATTAGTTTCAAGTTTCAACGAATTCCAACATAAAATCCCCATTTTGAACATGATCCCTTATGAAATGATATCTAATTTCAATATGTTTGGTTCTAGAATGTTGAATTGGATTATTTGTCATACAAATAACACTTGTGTTATCATATTTAATTGGAATTTTATCATAAAATAATTTAAAGTCCTCTAATTGTTGTTTCATGTACAGTGTTTGAGCACAACAACTCTCTACTGCTACATACTCAGCCTCAGCTGTTGATAAAGCTACAGAGTTTTGTTTTTTACAAGACCATGAAACCAAGGAGTGTCCTAAGAAGTGACATAAGCCACTAGCGCTCTTCCGATCAACTTTGCAATCAGTAAAGTCAACATCAAAATAACTAACTAATTCTAATGATGTGTTCTTAGGGTACCACAATCCTAGTTCAATTGTTCCAATAAAATATTTGAAAATTCTTTTAATAGCAGTCATATGTGATTCCTTAGGATTAGCTTGAAATCTAGCAAACATGCATACACTAAACATAATATCAGGTTTACTAGTAGTTAAATATAATAAACTACTAATCATACCTCGATATTTTGTTTCTTCCACACTTAAGCCATTTTCATCTTTATCTAGCTTTAAGGTTGGACTCATAAGAATATTAGCATTATTTGAGTTGTCCATTCCAAACTTTTTGAGTAGCTCTCTAGTGTACTTGACTTGATTTATAAAGATGCCTTCCTTGGATTGCTTGATTTGAAGTTCAAGGAAGAAATTCAATTCTCCCATCATGCTTATTTCAAATTCATCCTGCATGGACATAGCAAATTTTTGACAAAGAGTTTCATTAGTAGATCCAAAAATGATATCATCAACATAGATTTGAACTAAAAGCATATCATTATTTTTGGAATTTATAAACAAGGTAGTATCTATTTTACCTCTAACAAACTCTTTCTCAAGAAGGAAGCCACTAAGTCTATCATACCAAGCTCTAGGAGCTTACTTTAAATCATAAAGAACTTCAGTGAGTTTGAATACATGATTAGGCATTTTATGATTTTCAAAGCAAGGAGATTGTTCTACATAGACTTCCTCCGATATAAATCTATTCAAGAAAGCACTCTTAACATCTATTTGATACAGTTTAAAGTCTTTAAAGCTAGCATTTGCAAGTAACATCTTAATAGCTTCAAGTCTAGCAACAGGAGCAAAAGTTTCATCCTAGTCAATTCATTCTTCTTGGTTGTATCCTTGAGCTACTAGTCTAGCTTTATTTTTAACAATATTTCATTCTTCATCATTTTTATTTCTAAAAATCTATTTAGTACCAATTATAGATTTGCTTTTAGGTCTAGGCACTAAATTTCATACTTGATTTCTTTCAAATTGATCTAATTCTTCTTGCATAGCAATTCCCCATGATTCAATCATTAATTGCTTCAAGAACATTCTTAAGTTCAATTTAAGAGAGAAAAACAATGTTATTACAAATATTTCTTTTTGTTCTTACACCTTGTTCCATATTACCAAGAATTTGTTCTTTAGGATGATCTTTTATTAATCTTCATGCCTTAGGAAGATAAATTTCATTTTTTTCTTCATTTCCACCTAAGTTTTCATCTTCTAAGTTAAAAGCATTATCTTGATTGGCATTATCTTCTTTATTGATTTCCAAGTTTGCAACATTTTTAGATAGTTTTTCAATTTTGTCAATTTGATCATCATCATCAAGATTTTTAGTTTTAAAAGGATTGGATTCATAAGTCCCTAGCAGAGCCTAGGCTTAACCCTAGTCAAACCCTAGGCCTAACCCTAGTTAAATCCTAACCCTAGGTAACCCCCTAGTTAACCCTAGGAAAAATCTAGCCAAACCCTAGGACCTAACCCTAGTCAAACCGCAATCCCTAGGTCTAAAACCCTAGTTTATGCCTAGCCCTAGCCTAGCTCAAAGCCCTTAGGGCATAACCCTTAAGTCCAAGGCCCCTAGGGCCTAAACCCTCGGTTTTGGTCCAAAAATTTGTAACCAAACCCCCGTACCGCATGCTTGCATGGGCTAGGCCTCTTCTGGGTAAAACCATTTTCTTCACAAAAAGATTCAAACTCTTTATTCTTGAATTCTCCACCTCTATCACTTCTTATAAAATTAATGGAGTAACCTTTTTCATTTTGTACTCTTTTACAGAATTTTTCAAATAAAACATGAACTTCACTTTTATGAGATAGAAATAACACCCAAGTGAATCTAGAATAGTTATCTACAATAACAAAGACATAGATTTTTCCGGCTAAACTGGCAACATCATTAGGCCCAAACAAATCCATATGCAATAATTCTAATGGCCTAGAAGTGAATATTACAAGTTTCTTTTTAAAAGAAGATTTTATTTGTTTTCCTAGTTGGTAAGCATCACACACTTTGTCTTTTAAAAACTTTGTTTTTGGTAAGCCTTTAACAAGTTCTTTTCTAGATAATTTAGATAGTAAGTCCATACTTACATGACCTAACCTTCTATGTCACAACCAACTAGTTTCATTAATAGCTGAAAAACACATTAGGTTTTGAGTGATTAGTTCATCAAAATCAATTGTATAAACATTTTCTTATCTATGAGCTATGAACATGATATTAATGTTATCTTTATTCTTAATGATGTAAACATTTGATTTAAAAGAAACATTTAGACCTTTGTCATACAATTGACTAATACTAATTAAGTTATATTTAAGACTTTCAACAAGAAAGACATTCTCAATAAAAGTGGTAGAGTTCTTACCAACATTACCTATACCGATGACCTTTCCCTTTGCGTTGTCCCCGAAGGTCACATATCCTCCATCCTTTGGAGTGATTGAGATGAATAGCTCTTTGTTCCCTGACATGTGCCTTGAGCATTCACTATCCAAGAACCATCTTGTCTTGGAGGAGTTAGATTTCAAACAAACCTACAAGACAAAGTTTAAGTAACTTCAACATATATTCCTCCCGAAATCCACACAGTTTTGGATGGAACCCAAATTGATTTTTGAATAGTCTTGGGAGGGTGAGTTCCTTTTGGGACCCAAACCATGTGTGGTCATTTGTGGATGGTCTTGGGAGTGATTGATCCTTTTGGGACCCAAATTTTCTTAACTACTTTCTTTCCATTAAATGTAAAGAATGCATTAGAAGGTGGGTTTAAAACATTTGTAGATTTTGAAAAGAAATTTTGGTACTCTTTTTGTTTTGGAAAAGGGTTGTATCCAAGATCGGCCTTTCCCAAGACACATCTTTGTTGGCCCAAAAGTCTTTCAAGATTCTTTTCTCCCGTAGATAAAGTGTGAGCAATTTTAATCAAGTCAATGACTTTAACTTTTAGCTCTTCACACTCACAAGATAATCCTTGGGGTGAAATTTGAAATTCTTTTAACTTTTCATTTAAAACATTGTTTTCTTTTTTAAGAATGAGTTTCTCATTATGTAAATCATTTTTCTCTTTTAGTAAAGAATCATTTGAGTTTGAAAGAGAAATATTGTCTTTCTTGATTTGTTTGTTCTTTGAACCAAATTTTAAAAATTCAATGTAGAGATCATCAAAAGCTTCTCTAATTTCGTCATAAGATAAAGATTCATTAGGTGACCTCTTCATCTTCAAGAGCCATGAGACAAAGGTTGACGACTTCTTCCTCACTTGAATTGTCATCCGACCCACTTCCTTCGGAGTCATCCCAAGTAGCCTTCATCGCCTTTTTCTTGAATCTTTGGTCTTTCTTTAGTTGGGGACACTTGGTCTTGATGTGTCCTAGTTTCTTACACTCATAGCAAATGATTTGCTCTTTCTTGCTTGATTCTCCTTTAGCTATCTCCTTGGAGAATTATCTTTTGTAAGGCCTTTTCTAGAAGTTTTTCTTGTGCTTCAAGAACTTCTTGAACTTTCACATATGTGTCAATGTAACTTTGTAGTATGTTTGAAACAGAGGGCCTTGTGTTATCTTCTTAAATCACAAAGTTTTAAATTAGGTTGTGACGAACTATCTGCCAAAGGTGGTGCTACAATTGACCTACAATGTTTGAACTTATTCTCTTGGATTGATAAAAATGTCATGGTAAGACTTACATCAGCTAATCAGTTTGTCTCTTCTCTGTGCTTTTTTCAGGTGCCGAAAACTTTGATTTACTTTATCGAAGATGGGAGAAAGATTCCAGCTACTTGACTTTGGAGTTTTGAAAAGAAACCCAGTGCTAACTTTTTGACTGAATAACAACATGCAGATAAGCTTGTTCCATACCATGAAATGGAGCATCCATCTTCTCTGCAGTTGGGTGATTTCTCATCTACTATATTATGCACCAAGTAAAAAAGGCTACTCTATTTAAAGTTCCAAGAGATGAAATCTACTGTTCTGTGAGACATCATTTCCTTCTCTACTAGTCTCCCAATCTTGTTAGAGGGGATTAGTATCTATAGTTGAAAATGTGTCTAGAAAGTAATGGATGTGATTGTACAGAGGCAATGCTAATGTCGTTTCTTTTGTGCCAGAAATCAAATAGACTGTCATGCTTATTTTTTTTGGGTATGATTTTTCAAGGTTTTCTTAATCAAACAGTCATCCTTAGTTGTGTATTATTCAAAATTGAATCTCTTTGTTCTTGTCTATTTTCAGCAACAAGGCTCTCATGGTGGAGGCCGGAATACTTTCGAAATTGCCGGAGAACGTCGATACACTAGATGAGTCGAGTAAACATGATTTTGCAGTACTATGTCTATCTCTCTTCATTAGCTAATACCCAAATTCTCTCATTCCTTATTGGAGTACTTGATTCAAATGCGAGTATGGTGGAAACAAAAGAGGCTTGTTTGGGGAGTCTGTAAGACATACATGCGAGTATGGTGGAAAATGTGCACTATACATGATATTATGTACAATACAAAGGCCGACTGTATGGTAGTCGAGGTTTAGTAATCAGGGGCCTCCAGGTTTTGCCTTGTTTTTTCCTGTTTTTTTTTTTTCCCCAGTTCATGATCTTGTGAACTTGTAAGTCTTATTCTTATGTAGCTTTGTTTCTCTTCTCTTTGCCTAATTATTGATAAATATATATATATATATATATATATATATATATATATATATATATATATATTACTTAGTATTGTTTGCAATAATTTTGCTTTCTTATTTAATTTTTCTATTTAATCTTATAGAATTATTCATATAACATTTAATATGCAGTAATTTTGAAATATAAAAATTATATTCTCTGAATCTTTTTCCAAGTTCTCCGTGTCAGAGACCCCATATTCGAGTCTGATACTGACCTGTGTTCGTGTTTGTGCAACATAGGTTGATATGAACAACAGACGTAAGCCTTGTAAGAAATATGGAAAAAAACATTCTACAGAAAGATAGTACCATCTAGATTGAGTTCTGTCCTGTGCAATCCTGAAATAAATTATCATCAATATTCAGTTGAGTAGTGTCTTGCGCAATCCTGAAATAGAGTAAAAGAGACGAAAACTGACTTTTGAAATGGGGGCCATTCAATTTTCAATGGTCACATGCACAATATGCATTGGTGGCTCCTTCATGACTCCTCCAAACACATATCCACGCCATTTTTGTTGTCATATATTCTACCGTCTTCCTTCCCAGAGAATACAAAGTCCATCATGTATTTCACAGATTCAGTAGAAAGAAGTGAATACATATATCATTCTACTAACAAAAGCACAAGGAGCATGCAAAACTTTACTTGGACATAAATACCCTATAACTTAATTTATCCAATGCACAACTTATAATATAATCAAACTTTAATTAAGTCACTATTTAATATTATGTGGGACCCATTACTAAAAGAGACCTGGTTTAGGACTATACCATATTAGGGAAGAATCCTAAAGGACAGTTGGTTTAGGACTCTACCCTATGTTAGGGACGAATTCCATTTCTGTCGAAAGAGAGTCTCTCAGAAAGGAGAGTTGGTTTAGGACTCTACCATATGTTAGGGAAGAATTCCGACAATCATGAATAGTATCTTCTTATAATCTCCACACTCCTATTGATCGACCCTTATGAGAAGGACCGTACAAATTCCGGATTGGCACATGGGGAGCAACCAAGACAAGATAAATAATTTTTCTAATATTAAATTTAAATTAATAGAAGAAATATTAAATTTAATTACTCAATTATATTTATATAAAACATTATATTATACTAAAAAATTATTTAGTATAAAGAGAGTCACGTGATGTCTGATGAAAATATTTTTAAAATTATATATTTTTTCTAAACTATATTTTAATAATGAAAATATTATACGTGCAAGGCACGTGCACTTTTATTGGTATATCACTCTACAAATAAAAGTATAAAGAGTATGCAAAACTTTACTTGGACGTAAATACCCTATAACTTAATTTATCTAATACATAACTTATAATATAATCAAATTTAAATTAAGTCACTATTTAATATTATGTGGGACCCATTACTAAAAGAGAGATGGTTTAGGACTATACCATATTAGGGAAGAATCCTAAAGGAGAGTTGGTTTAGGACTCTATCATATGTTAGGGAAGAATTCTATTTCTGTAGAAAGAGAGTCTCTCAGAAAGGAGATTTGGTTTACGACTCTACTAGATTTTAGGGAAGACAATCATCAATAGGATCTTCTTATAATCTCTACACTCCTATTGATCGACCCTTATGAGAAGGATCGTACAAATTCCGGATTGGCACCAGGGGAGCAACCAAGACAAGATAAATAATTCTTCTAATATTAAATTTAAATTAATAAAAGAAATATTAAATTTAATTACTCAATTATATTTATATAAAATATAATAATATAATAAAAAATTATTTAGTATAAAGAGAGTCACGTGACGTCTGATGAAAATATTTTTAAAATTATATATTTTTTCTAAACTATATTTTAATAATGAAAATATTATACGTGCAAGGCACGTGCACTTTTACAGGTATATCATTCTACTAATAAAAGTATAAGGAGTATGCAAAACATTACTTGGACGTAAATACCCTATAACTTAATTTATCTAATACATAACTTATAATATAATCAAACTTTAATGAAGTCACTATTTAATATTATGTGGGACCCATTACTAAAAGAGAGCTGGTTTAGGACTATACCATATAAGGGAAGAATCCTATAGGAGAGTTGGTTTAGGACTCTATCATATGTTAGGTAAGAATTCTATTTTTGTAGAAAGAGAGTCTCTCAGAAAGGAGGGTTGGTTTAGGACTCTACCAGATTTTAGGGAAGACAATCATGAATAGTATCTTCTTATAATCTCCACACTCCTATTGATCACCCCTTATGAGAAGGACCGTACAAATTCCGGATTGGCACCTGGGGAGCAACCAAGACAAGATAAATAATGTATCTAATATTAAATTTAAATTAATAGAAGAAATATTAAATTTAATTACTCAATTATATTTTTATAAAATATAAATTTAAATTAAAAAATTATTTAGTACAAAGAGAGTCACGTGACGTCTGATGCAAATATTTTTAAAATTAAATATTTTATCTAAACTATATTTTAATAATGAAAATATTATACGTGCAAGGCACGTGCCCTTTTACTGGTATATCATTCTACTAATAAAAGTATAAGGAGTATGCAAAACATTACTTGGACGTAAATACCCTATAATTAATTTAACTAATACATAACTTATAATTTAATCAAACTTTAATCAAGTCACTATTTAATATTATGTGGGACCCATTACTAAAACAGAGTTGGTTTAGGACTATACCATATTAGGGAAGAATCCTAAAGGAGAGTTGGTTTATGACTCTATCATATGTTAGGGAAGAATTCTATTTCTGTAGAAAGAGAGTCTCTCAGAAAGGAGAGTTGGTTTAGGACTCTACCGGATTTTAGGGAAGACAATCATCAATAGTATCTTCTTATAATCTCCACACTCCTATTGATCGACCCTTATGAGAAGGACCGTACAAATTCCGGATTGGCACTGGGGAGCAACCAAGACAAGATAAATAATTTTTCTAATATTAAATTTAAATTAGTAGAAGAAATATTAAATTTAACTACTCAATTATATTTATATAGAATATAATATTATATTAAAAAATTATTTAGTATAAAGAGAGTCACGAGACATCTGACGAAAATATTTTTAAAATTATATATTTTTTCTAAACTATATTTTAATAATGAAAATATTATACGTGCAAGGCACGCGCACTTTTACTGGTATATCATTCTACTAATAAAAGTATAAGGAGTATGCAAAACTTTAGTTGGACTTAAATACCCTATAACTTAATTTATCTAATACATAACTTATAATATAATCAAATTTTAATTAAGTCACTATTGAATATTATGTGGGACCCAGTACTAAAAGAGAGCTGGTTTTGGACTATATTATATTAGGGAAGAATCCTAAAGGAGAGTTGGTCTAGGACTCTACCATATGTTAGGGAATAATTCTATTTCTGTAGAAAGAGAGTCTCTCAGAAAGGAGAGTTGGTTTTGGACTCTACCAGATTTTAGGGAAGACAATCATGAATAGTATCTTCGTATAATCTCCACACTCCTATTGATCGACCTCTATGAGAAGGACCGTACAACTTCCGGATTGGCACCTAGGAAGCAACGAGGACAAGATAAATAATTTTTCTAATATTAAATTTAAATTAATTGAACAAATATTAAATTTAATTACACAATTATATTTATATAAAATATAATTTTATATTAAAAATTTTTTTACTATAAAGAGAGTCACATGATGTCTGAAGCAAATATTTTTAAAATTATATATTTTTTCTAAACTATATTTTAATAATGAAAATATTATACGTGCAAGGCACGTGCACTTTTACTGGTATATCATTCTACTAATAAAAGTATAAAGAGTATGCAAAACATTACTTGGACGTAAATACCCTATAACTTAATTTATCTAATACATAACTTATAATATAATCAAACTTTAATCAAGTCACTACTTAATATTATGTGGGACCCATTACTAAAAGAGAGTTGGTTTTGGACTATACCATATTAGGGAAGAATTCTAAAGGAGAGTTGGTTTAGGACTCTATCATATGTTAGGGAAGAATTCAATTTCTGCAGAAAGAGAGTCTCTCAGAAAGGATAGTTGGTTTAGGACTCTACCGGATTTTAGGGAAGACAATCATGAATAGTATCTTCTTATAATCTCCACACTCCTATTGATCGACCTTTACGAGAAGGACCGTACAAATTCCGGATTGGCACCTGGGAGCAACCAAGACAAGATAAATAATTCATCTAATATTAAATTTAAATTAATAAAAGAAATATTCAATTTAATTACTCAATTATATTTATATAAAATATAATATTATATTAAAAAATTATTTAGAATAAAGAGAGTCACGTGACGTCTGACAAAAATATTTTTAAAATTATATATTTTTTCTAAACTATATTTTAATAATGAAAATATTATACGTGCAAGGCACGTGGACTTTTACTGGTATATCATTCTTCTAATAAAAGTATAAGGAGTATGAAAAACTTTAGTTGGACGTAAATACCCTATAACTAAATTTAACTAATCCATAACTTAGAATATAAGCAAATTTTAATTAAGTCACTATTGAATATTATGTGGGACCCATTACTAAAAGAGAGCTGGTTTAGGACTAAACCATTTTAGGGAAGAATCCTAAAGGAGAGTTGGTCTAGGACTCTACCAGATGTTAGGGAAGAATTCTATTTCTGTAGGAAGAGAGTCTCTCAGAAAGGAGAGTTGGTTTAGGACTCAACCAGATTTTAGGGAAGACAATCATGAATAGTATCTTCTTATAATCTCCACACTGCTATTGATCGACCCTTATGAGAAGGACCATACAAATTCCGGATTGGCACCTGGGGAGCAACCAAGACAAGACAAATAATTCTTCTAATATTAAATTTAAATTAATAAACGATATATTAAATTTAATTACTCAATTATATTTATAGAAAATATAATATTATATTAAAAAATTATTTAGTATAAAGAGAGTCACGTGACGTCTGATGAAAATATTTTTAAAATTTTATATTTTTTCTAAACTATATTTTAATAATGAAAGTATTATACGTGCAAGGGACGTACACTTTTACTGATATATCATTCTACTAATAAAAGTATAAGGAGTATGCAAAACATTACTTGGACGTAAATACCCTATAACTTAATTTATCTAATACATAACTTATAATATAATCAAATTTTAATCAAGTCGCTTATTAATATTATGTGGGACCCATTACTAAAAGAGAGTTGGTATAGGACTATACCATATTAGGGAAGACTCCTAAAGGAGAGTTGGTTTAGGACTCTACCATATGTTAGGGAAGAATTCTATTTCTGTAGCAAGAGAGTCTCTCAGAAAGGAGAGTTGGATTAGGACTCTACCAGATTTTAGGGAAGCCAATCATGAATAGTATCTTCTTATAATCTCCACACTGCTATTGATCGACCCTGATGAGAAGGACCGTACAAATTCCGGATTGGCACCTGGGGAGCAACCAAGACAAGATAAATAATTCTTCTAATATTAAATTTAAATTAATAAAAGAAATATTAAATTTAATTACTCAATTATATTTATATAAAATATAATATTATATCAAAAAAATTTTTAGTATAAAGGGAGTCACGTGACGTCTGATGAAAATATTTTTAAAATTATATAATTTTCAAAACTATATTTTAATAATGAAAATATTATACGTGCAAGGCACGTACACTTTTACTGGTATATCATTCTACTAATAAAAGTATAAGGAGTAGGCAAAACATTACTTGGCCGTAAATACCCTATAACTTAATTTATCTAATACATAACTTATAATCTAATCAAACTTTAATCAAGTTACTATTTAATATTATGTGAGACCCATTACTAAAAGAGAGCTGGTTAAGGACTACACCATATTAGGGTAGAATCCTAAAGGAGAGTTGGTCTAGGACTCTACCACATGTTAGGGAAGAATTCTATTTCTCTAGAAAGAGAGTCTCTCAGAAAGGAGAGTTGGTTTAGGACTCTACCAGATTTTAGGGAAGACAATCATGAATAGTATCTTCTTATAATCTCGACACTGCTATTGATCGACCCTTATGAGAAGGACCATACAAATTCCGGATTGGCACCTGGGGAGCAACCAAGACAAGACAAATAATTCTTCTAATATTAAATTTAAATTAATAAAAGATATATTAAATTTAATTACTCAATTATATTTATAGAAAATATAATATTATATTAAAAAATTATTTAGTATAAAGAGAGAGTCACGTGACATCTGATGAAAATATTTTTAAAATTTTATATTTTTTCTAAACTATATTTTAATAATGAAAGTATTATACGTGCAAGGGACGTACACTTTTACTGATATATCATTCTACTAATAAAAGTATAAGGAGTATGCAAAACATTACTTGGACGTAAATACCCTATAACTTAATTTATCTAATACATAACTTATAATATAATCAAATTTTAATCAAGTCGCTAATTAATATTATGTGGGACCCATTACTAAAAGAGAGTTGGTATAGGACTATACCATATTAGGGAAGACTCCTAAAGGAGAGTTGGTTTAGGACTCTACCATATGTTAGGGAAGAATTCTATTTCTGTAGCAAGAGAGTCTCTCAGAAAGGAGAGTTGGATTAGGACTCTACCAGATTTTAGGGAAGCCAATCATGAATAGTATCTTCTTATAATCTCCACACAGCTATTGATCGACCCTTATGAGAAGGACCGTACAAATTCCGGATTGGCACCTCGGGAGCAACCAAGACAAGATAAATAATTCTTCTAATATTAAATTTAAATTAATAAAAGAAATATTAAATTTAATTACTCAATTATATTTATATAAAATATAATATTATATCAAAAAAAATTTTAGTATAAAGGGAGTCACGTGACGTCTGATGAAAATATTTTTAAAATTATATATTTTTCAAAACTATATTTTAATAATGAAAATATTATACGTGCCAGGCACGTACACTTTTACTGGTATATCATTCTACTAATAAAAGTATAAGGAGTAGGCAAAACATTACTTGGCCGTAAATACCCTATAACTTAATTTATCTAATACATAACTTATAATCTAATCAAACTTTAATCAAGTCACTATTTAATATTATGTGAGACCCATTACTAAAAGAGAGCTGGTTAAGGACTACACCATATAAGGGTAGAATCCTAAAGGAGAGTTGGTCTAGGACTCTACCACATGTTAGGGAAGAATTCTATTTCTCTAGAAAGAGAGTCTCTCCGAAAGGAGAGTTGGTCTAGGACTCTACCAGATTTTAGGGAAGACAATCATGAATAGTATCTTCTTATAATCTCCACACTCCTATTGATCGACCCTTATGAGAAAGACCATACAAATTCCGGATTGGCACCTGGGGAGCAACCAAGACAAGATAAATAATTCTTCTAATATTAAATTTAAATTAATAAAAGAAATATTAAATTTAATTACTCAATTATATTTATATAAAATATAATATTATATTAAAAAATTATTTAGTATAAAGAGAGTCACGTGACGTCTGATGAAAATATTTTTAAAATTATATATTTTTTCTAAACATTATTTTAATAATGAAAATATTATACGTGCAAGGCACGTGCACTTTTACGGCTATATCGTTCTACTTATAAAAGTATAAGGAGTATGCAAAACATTACTTGGACGTAAATACCCTATAACTTAATTTATCTAATACATAACTTATAATATAATCAAATTTTAATCAAGTTACTAATTAATATTATGTAGGACCCATTACTGAAAGAGAGTTGGTTTAGGACTATACCATATTAGGGAAGACACCTAAAGGAGAGTTGGTTTAGGACTCTACCAGACGTTAGGGAAGAATTCTATTTCTGTAGAAAGAGAGTCTCTCAGAAAGGAGAGTTGGTTTAGGACTCTACCAGATTTTAGGGAAACCAATCATGAATAGTATCTTCTTATAATCTTCACACTGCTATTGATCAACCCTTATGAGAAGGATCGTACAAATTCCGGATTGGCACCTGGGGAGTAACCAAGACAAGAGAAATAATTCTTCTAATATTAAATATAAATTAATAAAGGAAATATTAAATTTAATTACCCAATTATATTTATATAAAATATGATATTATATTAAAAAGTTATTTAGTATAAAGAGAGTCACGTGACGTCAGATGAAAATATTTTTAAAATTATTTATTTTTCTAAACTATATTTTAATAATGAAAATATTATACGTGCAAGGCACGTACACTTTTACTGGTATATCATTCTACTAATAAAAGTATAAGGAGTACGCAAAACATTACTTGGCCGTAAATACCCTATAACTTAATTTATCTAATACATAACTTATAATCTAATCAAACTTTAATCAAGTCACTATTTAATATTATGTGAGACCCATTACTAAAAGAGAGCTGGTTAAGGACTACACCAAATTGGGGTGGAATCCTAAAGGAGAGTTGGTCTAGGACTCCACCACATGTTAGGGAAGAATTCTATTTCTGTAGAAAGAGAGTCTCTCAGAAAGGAGAGTTGGTTTAGGACTCTACCAGATTTTAGGGAAGACAATCATGAATAGTATCTTCTTATAATCTCCACACTCCTATTGATCGACCCTTATGAGAAGCACCATACAAATTCCGGATTGGCACCTGGGGAGCAACCAAGAGAAGATAAATAATTCTTCTAATATTAAATATAAATTAATAAAGGAAATATTAAATTTACTTACTCAATTATATTTATATAAAATATAATATTATATTAAAAAATTATTTAGTATAAAGAGAGTCACGTGACGTCAGATGAAAATATTTTTAAAATTATATTTTTTTCTAAACTATATTTTAATAATGAAAATATTATACGTGCAAGGCACGTACACTTTTACTGGTATATCATTCTACTAATAAAAGTATAAGGAGTATGCAAAACAATACTTGGACGTAAATACCCTATAAGTTAATTTATCTAATACAGAACTTATAATGTAATCAAACTTTAATAAAGTCACTATTTAATATTATGTGGGACCCATTACTAAAAGAGAGCTGGTTAAGGACTATACCATATTAGGGAAGAATCCTAAAGGAGAGTTGGTTTAGGACTCTACCATATGTTAGGGAAGTATTCTATTTCTTTAGACAGAGAGTCTCTCAGAAAGGAGAGTTGGTTTAGAACTCTACCAGATTTTAGGGAAGACAATCATGAATAGTTTCTTCTTATAATCTCCACACTCCTATTGATCGACCCTTATGATCAGAAGTAAAGTTCAAATTCCGGATTGGCACCTGGGGAGCAACCAAGACAAGATAAATAATTTTTCTATTACTAAATTTAAATTAGTAGAAGAAATATTAAATTTAATTACTGAATTATATTTATATAAAATATAATATTATATTAAAAAATTATTTAGTATAAAGAGAGTCACGTCAAGTTTGATGAAAATATTTTTAAAATTATATATTTTTTTCAAAACAATATTTTAATAATGAAAATATTATACGTGCAAGGCACGTGCACTTTTACTGGTATATCATTCTACTAATAAAAGTATAAGGAGTATGCAAAACTTTACTTGGACGTAAATACCCTATAAGTTAATTTATCTAATACAGAACTTATAATATAATCAAACTTTAATCAAGTCACTATTTGATATTATGTGGGACCCATTACTAAAAGAGAGCTGGTTAAGGACTATACCATATTAGGGAAGAATCCTAAAGGAGAGTTGGTTTAGGACTCTATCATATGTTAGGGAAGTATTCTATTTCTTTAGACAGAGAGTCTCTCAGAAAGGAGAGTTGGTTTAGAACTCTACCAGATTTTAGGGAAGACAATCATGAATAGTTTCTTCTTATAATCTCCACACTCCTATTGATCGA
Organism: Tetracentron sinense; assembly: GCA_015143295.1. NCBI lineage: Eukaryota > Viridiplantae > Streptophyta > Magnoliopsida > Trochodendrales > Trochodendraceae > Tetracentron > Tetracentron sinense. The sequence goes on along the minus strand of JABCRI010000658.1, from coordinate 21,932 downwards.
CCCTTATGATCAGAAGTACCCGTACAAATTCCGGATTGGCACCTGGGGAGCAACCAAGACAAGATAAATAATTTTTCTATTATTAAATTTAAATTAGTAGAAGAAATATTAAATTTAATTACTGAATTATATTTTTATAAAATATAATATTATATTAAAAAATTATTTAGTATAAAGAGAGTCACGTCAAGTTTGATGAAAATATTTTTAAGATTATATATTTTTTCAAAACAATATTTTAATAATGAAAATATTATACGTGCAAGGCACGTGCACTTTTACTGGTATGTCATTCTACTAATAAAAGTATAAGGAGTATGCAAAACTTTACTTGGACGTAAATACCCTATAACTTAATTTATGTAATACATAACTTATAATATAATCAAACTTTAATGAAGTCCCTATTTAATATTATGTGGGACCCATTACTAAAAGAGAGCTGGTTGACGACTATACCAGATTAGGGAAGAATCCTAAAGGAGAGTTGTTTAGGACTCTACCATATGTTAGGGAGGAATTCTATTTTTGTAGAAATAGAGTCTCTCAGAAATGAGAGTTGGTTTAGGACTCTACCAGATTATAGGGAAGACAATCATGAATAGTATCTTCTTATAATCTCCACACTCCCTTTGATCGACCCTTATGAGAAGGACCGTACAAATTCCGGATTAGCACCTGGGGAGCAACCAAGACAAGATAAATAATTCTTCTAATATTAAATTTAAATTAATAAAAGAAATATTAAATTTAATTACTCAATTATATTTGTATAAAATATAATATTATATCAAAAACATTTTTAGTATAAAGGGTGTCACGTGACGTCTAATGAAAATATTTTTAAAATTATATATTTTTCAAAACTATATTTTAATAATGAAAATATTATACGTGCAAGGCACGTACACTTTTACTGGTATATCATTCTACTAATAAAAGTATAAGGAGTAGGCAAAACATTACTTGGCCGTAAATACCCTATAACTTAATTTATCTAATACATAACTTATAATCTAATCAAATTTTAATCAAGTCACTATTTAATATTATGTGGGACCCATTACTAAAAGAGAGCTGGTTAAGGACTACACCATATTAGGGTAGAATCCTAAAGGAGAGTTGGTCTAGGACTCTACCACATGTTAGGGAAGAATTCTATTTCTCTAGAAAAAGAGGCTCTCAGAAAGGAGAGTTGGTTTAGGACTCTACCAGATTTTAGGGAAGACAATCATGAATAGTATCTTCTTATAATCTCCACACTCCTATTGATCGACCCTTATGAGAAGGACCATAAAAATTCTGGATTGGCACCTGGGGAGCAAGCAAGAGAAGATAAATAATTCTTCTAATATTAAATTTAAATTAATAAAAGAAATATTAAATTTAATTACTCAATTATATTTATATAAAATATAATATTATATTAAAAAATTATTTAGTATAAAGAGAGTCACGTGACGTCTGATGAAAATATTTTTAAAATTATATATTTTTTGTAAACATTATTTTAATAATGAAAATATTATACGTGCATGGCACGTGTACTTTTACGGCTATATCGTTCTACTGATAAAAGTATAAGGAGTATGCAAAACATTACTTGGACGTAAATACCCTATAACTTAATTTATCTAATACATAACTTATAATATAATCAAATTTTAATCAAGTTACTAATTAATATTATGTGGGACCCATTAATAAAAGAGAGTTGGTTTAGGACTATACCATATTAGGGAAGACACCTAAAGGAGAGTTTGTTTAGGACTCTACCAGACGTTAGGGAAGAATTCTATTTTTGTAGAAATAGAGTCTCTCAGAAATGAGAGTTGGTTTAGGACTCTACCAGATTATAGGGAAGACAATCATGAATAGTATCTTCTTATAATCTCCACACTCCCTTTGATCGACCTTGATGAGAAGGACCGTAAAAATTCCGGATTGGCACCTGGGGAGCAACCAAGACAAGATAAATAATTCTTCTAATATTAAATTTAAATTAATAAAAGAAATATTAAATTTAATTACTCAATTATATTTGTATAAAATATAATATTATATCAAAAAATTATTTAGTATAAAGGGAGTCACGTGACGTCTGATGAAAATATTTTTAAAATTATATATTTTTCAAAACTATATTTTAATAATGAAAATATTATACGTGCAAGGCACGTGCACTTTTACGGCTATATCATTCTACTGATAAAAGTATAAGGAGTATGCAAAACATTACTTGGACGTAAATACCCCATAACTTAATTTATCTAATACATAACTTATAATATAATCAAATTTTAATCAAGTTACTAATTAATATTATGTGGGACCCATTACTAAAAGAGAGTTGGTTTAGGATTATACCATATTAGGGAAGACACCTGAAGGAGAGTTCGTTTAGGACTCTACCAGACGTTAGGGAAGAATTCTATTTCAGTAGAAAGAGAGTCTCTCAGAAAGGAGAGTTGGTTTAGGACTCTACCAGATTTTAGGGAAGCCAATCATGAATAGTATCTTCTTATAATCTTAACACTGTTATTGATCGACCCTTATGAGAAGGATCGTACAAATTCCGGATTGGCACCTGGGGAGCAACCAAGACAAGAGAAATAATTCTTCTAATATTAAATATAAATTAATAAAGGAAATATTAAATTTAATTACTCAATTATATTTATATAAAATAGGATATTATATTAAAAAGTTATTTAGTATAAAGAGAGTCACATGACGTCAGATGAAAATATTTTTGAAATTATATATTTTTCTAAACTATATTGTAATAATGAAAATATTATACGTGCAAGGCACGTACACTTTTACTGGTATATCATTCTACTAATAAAAGTATAAGGAGTATGCAAAACATTACTTGGCCGTAAATACCCTATAACTTAATTTATCTAATACATAACTTATAATCTAATCAAACTTTAATCAAGTCACTATTTAATATTATGTGAGACCCATTACTAAAAGAGAGCTGGTTAAGGACTAAACCATATTAGGGTAGAATCCTAAAGGAGAGTTGGTCTAGGACTCCACCACATGTTAGGGAAGAATTCTATTTCTGTAGAAAGAGAGTCTCTCAGAAAGGAGAGTTGGTTTAGGACTCTACCAGATTTTAGGGAAGACAATCATGAATAGTATCTTCTTATAATCTCCACACTCCTATTGATCGACCCTTATGAGAAGGACCATACAAATTCCGGATTGGCACCTGGGGAGCAACCAAGACAAGATAAATAATTCTTCTAATATTAAATATAAATTAATAAAGGAAATATTAAATTTAATTACTCAATTATATTTATATAAAATATAATATTATATTAAAAAATTATTTAGTATAAAGTGAGTGACGTGACGTCAGATGAAAATATTTTTAAAATTATATATTTTTCTAAACTATATTTTAATAATGAAAATATTATACGTGCAAGGCACGTACACTTTTACTGGTATATCATTCTACTAATAAAAGTATAAGGAGTATGCAAAACATTACTTGGACGTAAATACCCTATAAGTTAATTTATCTAATACAGAACTTATAATATAATCAAACTTTAATCAAGTCACTATTTAATATTATGTGGGACCCATTACTAAAAGAGAGCTGGTTAAGGACTATACCATATTAGGGAAGAATCGTAAAGGAGAGTTGGTTTAGGACTCTATCATATGTTAGGGAAGTATTCTATTTCTTTAGACAGAGAGTCTCTCAGAAAGGAGAGTTGGTTTAGAACTCTACCAGATTTTAGGGAGGACAATCATGAATAGTTTCTTCTTATAATCTCCACACTCCTACTGATCGACCCTTGTGATCAGAAGTACCGTACAAATTCCGGATTGGCACCTGGGGAGCAACCAAGACAAGATAAATAATTTTTCAATTATTAAATTTAAATTAGTAGATGAAATATTAAATTTAATTACTGAATTATATTTATATAAAATATAATATTATATTAATAAATTATTTAGTATAAAGAGAGTCACGTCAAGTTTGATGAAAATATTTTTAAAATTATATATTTTTTCAAAACAATATTTTAATAATGAAAATATTATACGTGCAAGGCACGTGCACTTTTATTGGTATATCATTCTACTAATAAAAGTATAAGGAGTATGCAAAACTTTACTTGGACGTAAATACCCTATAACTTAATTTATATAATACATAACTTATAATATAATCAAACTTTAATGAAGTCCCTATTTAATATTATGTGGGACCCATTACTAAAAGAGAGCTGGTTGACGACTATACCATATTAGGGAAGAATCCTAAAGGAGAGTTGTTTAGGACTCTACCATATGTTAGGGAAGAATTCTATTTTTGTAGAAATAGAGTCTCTCAGAAATGAGAGTTGGTTTAGGACTCTACCAGATTATAGGGAAGACAATCATGAATAGTATCTTCTTATAATCTCCACACTCCCTTTGATCGATCCTTATGAGAAGGACCGTACAAATTCCGGATTAGCACCTGGGGAGCAACCAAGACAAGATAAATAATTCTTCTAATATTAAATTTAAATTAATAAAAGACATATTAAATTTAATTACTCAATTATATTTGTATAAAATATAATATTATATCAAAAAAAATTTTAGTATAAAGGGTGTCACGTGACGTCTGATGAAAATATTTTTAAAATTATATATTTTTCAAAACAATATTTTAATAATGAAATTATTATACGTGCAAGGCACGTACACTTTTACTGGTATATCATTCTACTAATAAAAGTATAAGGAGTAGGCAAAACATTACTTGGCCGTAAATACCCTATAACTTAATTTATCTAATACATAACTTATAATCTAATCAAACTTTAATCAAGTCACTATTTAATATTATGTGAGACCCATTACTAAAAGAGAGCTGGTTAAGGACTACACCATATTAGGGTAGAATCCTAAAGGAGAGTTGGTCTAGGACTCTACCACATGTTAGGGAAGAATTCTATTTCTCTAGAAAGAGAGTCTCTCAGAAAGGAGAGTTGGTTCAGGACTCTACCAGATTTTAGGGAAGACAATCATGAATAGTATCTTCTTATAATCTCCACACTCCTATTGATCGACCCTTATGAGAAGAACCATACAAATTCCGGATTGGCACCTGGGGAGCAACCAAGACAAGATAAATAATTCTTCTAATATTAAATTTAAATTAATAAAAGAAATATTAAATTTAATTACTCAATTATAATTATAAAAAATATAATATTATATTAAAAAATTATTTAGTATAAAGAGAGTCACGTGACGTCTGATGAAAATATTTTTAAAATTATATATTTTTTCTAAACATTATTTTAATAATGAAAATATTATACGTGCAAGGCACGTGCACTTTTACGGCTATATCGTTCTACTGATAAAAGTATAAGGAGTATGCAAAACATTACTTGGACGTAAATACCCTATAACTTAATTTATCTAATACATAACTTATAATATAATCAAATTTTAATCAAGTTACTAATTAATATTATGTGGGACCCATTAATAGAAGAGAGTTGGTTTAGGACTATACCATATTAGGGAAGACACTTAAAGGAGAGTTGGTTTAGGACTCTACCAGACGTTAGGGAAGAATTCTATTTTTGTAGAAATAGAGTCTCTCAGAAATGAGAGTTGGTTTAGGACTCTACCAGATTATAGGGAAGACAATCATGAATAGTATCTTCTTATAATCTCCACACTCCCTTTGATCGACCCTGATGAGAAGGACCGTAAAAATTCCGGATTGGCACCTGGGGAGCAACCAAGACAAGATAAATAATTCTTCTAATATTAAATTTAAATTAATAAAAGAAATATTAAATTTAATTACTCAATTATATTTGTATAAAATATAATATTATATCAAAAAATTATTTAGTATAAAGGGAGTCACGTGACGTCTGATGAAAATATTTTTAAAATTATATATTTTTCAAAACTATATTTTAATAATGAAAATATTATACGTGCAAGGCACGTGCACTTTGACGGCTATATCATTCTACTGATAAAAGTATAAGGAGTATGCAAAACATTACTTGGACGTAAATACCCTATAACTTAATTTATCTAATACATAACTTATAATATAATCAAATTTTAATCAAGTTACTAATTAATATTATGTGGGACCCATTACTAAAAGAGAGTTGGTTTAGGACTATACCATATTAGGGAAGACACCTGAAGGAGAGTTAGTTTAGGACTCTACCAGACGTTAGGGAAGAATTCTATTTCAGTAGAAAGAGAGTCTCTCAGAAAGGAGAGTTGGTTTAGGACTCTACCAGATTTTAGGGAAGCCAATCATGAATAGTATCTTCTTATAATCTTCACACTGTTATTGATCGACCCTTATGAGAAGGATCGTACAAATTCCGGATTGGCACCTGGGGAGCAACCAAGACAAGAGAAATAATTCTTCTAATATTAAATATAAATTAATAAAGGAAATATTAAATTTAATTACTCAATTATATTTATATAAAATAGGATATTATATTAAAAAGTTATTTAGTATAAAGAGAGTCACGTGACGTCAGATGAAAATATTTTGGAAATTATATATTTTTCTAAACTATATTGTAATAATGAAAATATTATACGTGCAAGGCACGTACACTTTTACTGGTATATCATTCTACTAATAAAAGTATAAGGAGTATGCAAAACATTACTTGGCCGTAAATACCCTATAACTTAATTTATCTAATACATAACTTATAATCTAATCAAACTTTAATCAAGTCACTATTTAATATTATGTGAGACCCATTACTAAAAGAGAGCTGGTTAAGGACTAAACCATATTAGGGTAGAATCCTAAAGGAGAGTTGGTCTAGGACTCCACCACATGTTAGGGAAGAATTCTATTTCTGTAGAAAGAGAGTCTCTCAGAAAGGAGAGTTGGTTTAGGACTCTACCAGATTTTAGGGAAGACAATCATGAATAGTATCTTCTTATAATCTCCACACTCCTATTGATCGACCCTTATGAGAAGGACCATACAAATTCCGGATTGGCACCTGGGGAGCAACCAAGAGAAGATAAATAATTATTCTAATATTAAATATAAATTAATAAAGGAAATATTAAATTTAATTACTCAATTATATTTATATAAAATATAATACTATTTTAAAAAATTATTTAGTATAAAGAGAGTCACGTGACGTCAGATGAAAATATTTTTAAAATTATATATTTTTCTATACTATATTTTAATAATGAAAATATTATACGTGCAAGGCACGTACACTTTTACTGGTATATCATTCTACTAATAAAAGTATAAGGAGTATGCAAAACATTACTTGGACGTAAATACCCTATAAGTTAATTTATCTAATACAGAACTTATAATATAATCAAACTTTAATCAAGTCACTATTTAATATTATGTGGGACCCATTACTAAAAGAGAGCTGGTTAAGCACTATGCCATATTAGGGAAGAATCCTAAAGGAGAGTTGGTTTAGGACTCTATCATATGTTAGAGAAGTATTCTATTTCTTTAGACAGAGAGTCTCTCAGAAAGGAGAGTTGGTTTAGAACTCTACCAGATTTTAGGGAAGACAATCATGAATAGTATCTTCTTATAATCTCCACACTCCTATTGATCGACCCTTATGATCAGAAGTACCGTACAAATTCCGCATTGGCACCTGGGGAGCAACCAAGACAAGATAAATAATTTTTCTATTATTAAATTTAAATTAGTAGAAGAAATATTAAATTTAATTACTGAATTATATTTATATAAAATATAATATTATATTAAAAAACTATTTAGTATAAAGAGAGTCACGTCAAGTTTGATGAAAATATTTTTAAAATTATATATTTTTTCAAAACAATATTTTAATAATGAAAATATTATACGTGCAAGGCACGTGCACTTTTACTGGTATATCATTCTACTAATAAAGTATAAGGAGTATGCAAAACTTTACTTGGACGTAAATACCCTATAACTTAATTTCTATAATACATAACTTATAATATAATCAAACTTTAATGAAGTCCCTATTTAATATTATGTGGGACCCATTACTAAAAGAGAGCTGGTTGACGACTATACCATATTAGGGAAGAATCCTAAAGGAGAGTTGTTTAGGACTCCACCATATGTTAGGGAAGAATTCTATTTTTGTAGAAATAGAGTCTCTTAGAAATGAGAGTTGGTTTAGGACTCTACCAGATTATAGGGAAGACAATCATGAATAGTATCTTCTTATAATCTCCACACTCCCTTTGATCGACCCTTACGAGAAGAACCGTACAAATTCCGGATTGGCACCTGGGGAGCAACCAAGACGAGATAAATAATTCTTCTAATATTAAATTTAAATTAATAAAAGAAATATTAAATTTAATTACTCAATTATATTTGTATAAAATATAATATTATATCAAAAATTTTTTTAGTATAAAGGGAGTCACGTGACGTCTGATGAAAATATATTTAAAATTATATATTTTTCAAAACTATATTTTAATAATGAAAATATTATACGTGCAAGGCACGTACACTTTTATTGGTATATCATTCGACTAATAAAAGTATAAGGAGTATGCAAAACATTACTTGGACGTAAATACCCTATAACTTAATTTATCTAATACATAACTTATAATCTAATCAAACTTTAATCAAGTCACTATTTAATATTATGTGAGACCCATTACTAAAAGAGAGCTGGTTAAGGACTACACCATATTAGGGTAGAATCCTAAAGGAGAGTTGGTCTAGGACTCTACCACATGTTAGGGAAGAATTCTATTTCTGTAGAAAGAGAGTCTCTCAGAAAGGAGAGTTGGTTTAGGACTCTACCAGATTTTAGGGAAGACAATCATGAATAGTATCTTCTTATAATCTCCACACTCCTATTGATCGACCCTGATGAGAAGGACCATACAAATTCCGGATTGGCACCTGGGGAGCAACCAAGACAAGATAAATAATTCTTCTAATATTAAATTTAAATTAATAAAAGAAATATTAAATTTAATTACTCAATTATATTTATATAAAATATAATATTATATTAAAAAATTATTTAGTATAAAGAGAGTCACGTGACGTCTGATGAAAATATTTTTAAAATTGTATATTTTTTCTAAACATTATTTTAATAATGAAAATATTATACGTGCAAGGCACGTGCACTTTTACGGCTATATCATTCTACTGATAAAAGTATAAGGAGTATGCAAAACATTACTTGGACGTAAATACCCTATAACTTAATTTATCTAATACATAACTGATAATATAATCAAATTTTAATCAAGTTACTAATTAATATTATGTGGGACCCATTACTAAAAGAGAGTTGGTTTAGGACTATACCATATTTGGGAAGACACCAAAAGGAGAGTTGGTTTAGGACTCTACCAGACGTTAGGGATGAATTCTATTTCTGTAGAAAGAGAGTCTCTCAGAAAGGAGAGTTGGTTTAGGACTCTACCAGATTTTAGGGAAGCCAATCATGAATAGTATCTTCTTATAATCTTCACACTTCTATTGATCGACCCTTATGAGAAGGATCGTACAAATTCCGGATTGGCACCTGGGGAGCAACCAAGTCAAGAGAAATAATTCTTCTAATATTAAATATAAATTAATAAAGGAAATATTAAATTTAATTTCTCAATTATATTTATATAAAATATAATATTATATTAAAAAATTATTTAGTATAAAGAGAGTCACGTGACGTCAGATGAAAATATTTTTAAAATTATATATTTTTCTAAACTATATTTTAATAATGAAAATATTATACGTGCAAGGCACGTACACTTTTACTGGTATATAAGTCTACTAATAAAAGTATAAGGAGTATGCAAAACATTACTTGGACGTAAATACCCTACAACTTAATTTATCTAATACATAACTTATAATATAATCAAATTTAATCAAGTCACTATTTAATATTATGTGGGACCCATTACTAAAAGAGAGCTGGTTAAGGACTATACCATATTAGGGAAGAATCCTAAAGGAGAGTTGGTTTAGGACTCTATCATATGTTAGGGAAGTATTCTATTTCTTTAGACAGAGAGTCTCTCAGAAAGGAGAGTTGGTTTAGAACTCTACCAGATTTTAGGGAAGACAATCATGAATAGTTTCTTCTTATAATTTCCACACTCCTATTGATCGACCCTTATGATTAGAAGTACCGTATAAATTCCGGATTGGCACATGGGGAGCAACCAAGACAAGATAAATAATTTTTCTATTATTAAATTTAAATTAATAGAAGAAATATTAAATTTAATTACTGAATTATATTTATATAAAATATAATATTATACTAAAAAATTCTTTAGTATAAAGAGAGTCACGTCACGTTTGATGAAAATATTTTTAAAATTATATATTTTTTCAAAACAATATTTTAATAATGAAAATATTATACGTGCAAGGCACGTGCACTTTTACTGGTATATCATTCTACTAATAAAAGTATAAGGAGTATGCAAAACTTTACTTGGACGTAAATACCCTATAACTTAATTTATATAATACATAACTTATAATATAATCAAACTTTAATGAAGTCCCTATTTAATATTATGTGGGACCCATTACTAAAAGAGAGCTGGTTGACGACTATACCATATTAGGGAAGAATCCTAAAGGAGAGTTGTTTAGGACTCTACCATATGTTAGGGAAGAATTCTATTTTTGTAGAAATAGAGTCTCTCAGAAATGAGAGTTGGTTTAGGACTCTACCAGATTATAGGGAAGACAATCATGAATAGTATCTTCTTATAATCTCCACACTCCCTTTGATCGACCCTTATGAGGAGGACCGTACAAATTCCAGATTGGCACCTCGGGAGCAACCAAGACAAGATAAATAATTTTTTTAATATTAAATTTAAATTAATAGATGAAATAATAAATTTAATTACTCAATTATATTTATATAAAATATAATATTATATTAAAAAATTATTTAGTATAAAGAGAGTCACGTGACGACTGATGAAAACATTTTTAAAATTATATATTTTTCCGAACTATATTTTAATAATGAAAATATTATACGTGCAAGGCACGTGCACTTTTACTGGTATATCGTTCTACTAATAAAAGTATAAGGAGTATGCAAAACATTACTTGGACGTAAATACCATATAACTTAATTTATCTAATACATAAGTGATAATATAATCAAACTTTAATCAAGTCACTATTTAATAATATGTGGGACCCATTACTAAAAGAGAGTTGGTTTAGGACTATACCATATCAGGGAAGAATCCTTAAGGAGAGTTGGTTTAGGACTCTGTCATATGTTAGGGAAGAATTCTATTTCTGTAGAAAGGGAGTCTCTCAGAAAGGAGAATTGGTTAAGGACTCTATCGGATTTTAGCGAAGACAATCATGAATAATATCTTCTTATAATCTCCACACTCCTATTCATCGACCCTTATGAGAAGGACCGTACAAATTCCGGATTGGCACCTGGGGAGCAACCAAGACAAGATAAATAATTTTTCTAATGTTAAATTTAAATTAATAGAAGAAATATTAAATTTAATTACTCAATTATATTTATCTAAAATATAATATTATATTAAAAAATTATTTAATATAAAGATAGTCACGTGACGGTTCACGAAAATATTTTTAAAATTATATATTTTTTGTAAACTAAATTTTAATAATGAAAATATTATACGTGCAAGGCACGTGCACTTTTAATGGTATTTCATTCTACTAATAAAAGTATAAGGAGTATGCAAAACATTACTTGGACGTAAATACCCTATAACTTAATTTATCTAATACATAACTTATAATATAATCAAACTTTAATGAAGTCACTATTTAATATTAAGTGGGACCCATTACTAAAAGGGAGCTGGTTTAGGACTATACCTTATTAGAGAAGAGTCCTAAAGGAGAGTTGGTTTAGGACTCTTCCATATGTTAGGGAAGACTTCTATTTCTGTAGAAATAGAGTCTCTCAGAAATGAGAGTTGGTTTAGGACTCCACCAGATTTTAGGGAAGACAATCATGAATAGTATCTTCTTATAATCTCCACACTCCCTTTGATCGACCCATATGAGAAGGACCGTACAAATTCCGGATTGGCACCTCGGGAGGAACCAAGACAAGATAAATAATTTTTCTAATATTAAATTTAAATTAATAGAAGAAATATTAAATTTAATTACTCTATTATATTTATATAAAATATAATAATATATTAAAAAATTATTTACTATAAAGAGTGTCACGTGACGTCTGATGAAAATATTTTTAAAATTATATATTTTTTCTAAACTATATTTTAATAATGAAAATATTATACGTGCAAGGCACGTGCACTTTTACTGGTATACCATTCTACTAATAAAAGTATAAGGAATATGCAAAACATTACTTGGACGTAAATACCCTATAACTTAATTTATCTAATACACAATTTATAATATAATCAAACTTTAATGAAGTCACTATTTAATATTATGTGGGACCCATTACTAAAAGAGAGGTGATTTAGGACTATATCATATTAGGGAAGAATCCTAAAGGAGAATTGGTTTAGGACTCTACCATATGTTAGGGAAGAATTCTATTTCTGTAGAAATTGAGTTTCTCAGAAATGAGAGTTGGTTTAGGACTCTACCAGATTTTAGGGAAGACAATCATGAATAGTATCTTCTTATAATCTCCACACTCCCTTAGATCGACCCTTATGAGAAGGACCGTACAAATTCCGGATTGGCACCTCGGGAGCAAGCAAGACAAGATAAATAATTTTTCTAATATTAAATTTAATTACTCAATTATATTTATATAAAATATAATATTATATTAAAAAATTATTTAGTATAAAGAGAGTCACGTGACGTTTGATGAAAATATTTTTAAAATTATATATTTTTTCTAAACTATATTTTAATAATGAAAATATTATACGTGCAAGGCACGTGCACTTTTACTGGTATATCATTCTACTAATAAAAGTATAAGGAGTATGCAAAACATTACTTGGACGTAAATACCCTATAACTTAATTTATCTAATACAGAACTTATAATATTATCAAACCTTAATCAAGTCACTATTTAATATTATTTGGGACCCATTACTAAAAGAGAGTTGGTTTAGGACTATACCATATTAGGGAAGAATCATAAAGGAGAGTTGGTTTAGGACTCTATCATATGTTAGGGAAGAATTCTATTTCTATAGAAAGGGAGTCTCTCAGAAAGGAGAGTTGGTTTAGGACTCTACCGGATTTGAGGGAAGACAATCATGAATAGTATCTTCTTATAATCTCCACACTCCTATTGATCGACCCGTATGAGAAGGACCGTGCAAATTCCGGATTGGCACCTGGGGAGCAACCAGGACAAGATAAATAATTCTTCTAATGTTAAATTTAAATCAATGAAAGAAATATTAAATTTAATTACTCAATTTTATTTATATAAAATATAATATTATATTAAAAAATTATTTAGTATAAAGAGAGTCACGTGACGTCTGATGAAAATATTTTTAAAATTATATATTTTTTCTAAACTATATTTTAATAATGAAAACATTATACGTGCAAGGCACGTGCACTTTTACTGGTATATCATTCTACTAATAAAAGTATAAGGAGTATGCAAAACATAACTTGGACGTAAATACCCTATAACTTAATTTATCTAATACATAACTTATAATATAATCAAATTTTAATCAAGTCACTATTTAATATTATGTGGGACCCATTACTAAAAGAGAGTTGGTTTAGGACTATACCATATTAGGGATGAATCCTAAAGGAGAGTTGGTTTAGGACTCTACCATATGTTAGGGAAGAATTCTATTTCAGTAGAAAGAGAGTCTCTAAGAAAGGAGAGTTGGTTTTGGACTCTACCAGATTTTAGGGAAGCCAATCCTGAATAGTATCTTCTTATAATCTCTACACTCCTATTGATCGACCCTTATGAGAAGGACCGTACAAATTCCGGATTTGCACCTGGGGAGCAACCAAGACAAGATAAATAATTTTTCTAATATTAAATTTAAATTAATAGAAGAAATATTAAATTTAATTACTTAATTATATTTATATAAAATATAATATTATATTAAAAAATTATTTAGTATAGATAGAGCCACGTGACGTCTGATGAAAATATTTTTAAAATTATATATTTTTTCTAAACTATATTTTAATAATCAAAATATTATACGTGCAAGGCACGTGCACTTTTACTGGTATATTATTCTACTAATAAAAGTATAAGGAGTATGCAAAACATTACTTGGACGTAAATATCCTATAACTTAATTTATCTAATACATAACTTATAATATTATCAAACTTTAATCAAGTCACTATTTAATATTATGTGGGACCCATTACTAAAGAGAGTTGGTTTAGGACTATACCATATTAGGGAAGAATCCTAAAGGAGAGTTGGTTTAGGACTCTATCATATGTTAGGGAAGAATTCTATTTCTGTAGAAAGAGAGTCTCTCAGAAAGGAGAGTTGGTTTAGGACTGTCAAGCCCCGATTTCTAAATACTCACAACTCAGCCCATTATCTATGGTCTGGCCTGAGATCCAGAATTCGGGGGTGAGAGTTAATTAGTAATTAAATTTGGAATTGATGTTTTTGGCACATTAAAATTAGTTTTTATTTATGTATATATTTTTTTTTATTCATACTTATAAGGAAATTAGACTCGATTGCCAATTTGAAAATATTTTCCTATATTGTACTTCAAATAAATTTTTGGTGAGAGAAATGGGATTAAATCCAAGTATTTAGTTGCTATAATTTTATAGACTAACAAGACCAATGATACTAATAAATACTTTAAAAATTGGATTGTTACTCAAACTAAGTAGAACCATTTTTTTTTATTTTTTATAACTGATTGAACTTAGACCTTTGAAAATCACTATCTCAACTTTACAATATCTCTACTATGATTCTTAGATTCAAAGAATTATGAGTACTCTACTACTGGAATTATAGACATCAATGAAAATTCCAAATAGAAAAATGCAAAATAAATATAAATTTTATCCTTTTTAGTCCCCATTTTTTTTTTGATAACTCCTTAATTAATAGGGAACTCCTTGAGATTTAATTTTCTGATTTGAATAAAAAAATGTTTTCCCGAACTGATCCAAAGCACAATAAATTTACAGCAAAGAAAACATATACTAATAATGAGATGAAATGAACTTCATTAAAATCTAACAATTCAAGTACTGCAACTATTCATTAAATCATCCTCTTATTACCCAATACATGTCAAACACAACAAAAATAAAAATAACAGTAATGAAAAGTCCTCTCTTTCTCCAGTCCAATCTTCATGAATCCTCAATTAAGCATGTGAAATTAATAATAAAGGGTGAGCAATAAAGCCCAGTTGGGAACACACCCTAATTCTTAAAAATTAACACATAACAAGGAACAAAATCATACATGCAATTAACAAAAATTAATATGTAAAGCATTAGGATAATAATATGAAAATTCAAAGCTTCCCGGCCGATTTCTAAAAACTCCTAGCCATCCCAAGCAAGGGATCTTCTCCAGATGTTTTAGGGCCTTTCACCCAAGGACCCATGGTCCTAGCTTGCTCCTTTAGGGGCTCTCACCCAAGGACCCAATGCCCTTCGTTAATGCACCACATTATCATTCGATCTACTAAACACATAAATCAATGACTTTATATTCAAGCATTCAATCTATCATATGCATTTCTTACAATTTTTTTTTTTTTTGTTAGCACACTATATATTTCATAACATGCATAAACACAACAAATAAAATAAAATAGATCTAGATCATGCTTTCAATGTCGTGCGTTAATTTAAAGAGAATAAAGGTGAACCTACCTTTGTTTTACTTCGGTGAATTTCTTCAATCTTGATCTCTTCCTTCTTCAAGCTTGTTCTTTCGGTTGATCTTCCTCTAGATTACGTAACTAGGTGTTAATGTTATTTGCAAGAAAATTGATGAGAAGAATAAAATGACTAAATGAAATGAGAAGGGATTGAAAGAGGTAATAGTAGGTGTTCATAGTGCCCACGTTTTTGGGTTTCAAAGGTGTGGCAAGGCACTTTCTCATTGGTCTCTTTGACAACTTTCCCTCTTTCTCTCTCTAATAACTACTCAAAGCCCCTTTTTCTCTATCCTTGACATGTGTTGCAATCATAACCTTTCACCCATCATTTGAATCTCCTTATTCAACTACAAGGAGCCATGTGTCCATTGACCAAGTCTGCCACAATTTGAATTCAAATTAAATAAGAGAAAAAATAGTTGAGATGTGCTCACAACCTAGGTGGCACCCTATCCAAAATCTATAAGATGAAGATGTCCTCAACAAATTTTGGTTTTGTTGGGCCTACTAAAATTTAATGATTAGGCCCTCACAAAATAATTAATAATAAACAAAAAATTAAATAATAATAAATTAAATATAAGAAACATTAATTACCACAATTGCCACTAATACCACTATAACATTGGGTTGTCTTGAATTTAGTCTATGAGCTTACTTGGGTCCATAATTAGGGTTAGGATATTACAAGGACTCTACGAGATTTTTGAGAAGACAATCATGAATAGTATCTTCTTATAATCTCCACACTCCTATTGATCGACCCTTATGAGAAGGACGGTACAAATTCCGAATTGGCACCTGGGGGGCAACCAAGACAAGATAAATAATTTTTTTAATATTAAATTTAAATTAATAGAAGAAATATTAAATTTAATTACTCAATTATATTTATATAAAATATAATATTATATTAAAAAATTATTTTGTATAAAGAGAGTCACGTGACGTCTGATGAAAATATTTTTAAAATTATATATTTTTTCTAAACTATATTTTAATAATGAAAATATTATACGTGCAAGGCACGTGCACTTTTACTGGTATATCATTCTACTAATAAAAGTATAAGGAGTATGTAAAACTTTCTTGGACGGAAATACCCTATCACTAAATTTATCTAATACATAACTTATAACATAATCAAATTTTAATTAAGTCACTATTGAATATTATGTGGGACCCATTACTAAAAGAGAGCTGGTTTAGGACTATACCATATTAGGGAAGAATCCTAAAGGAGAGTTGGTTTAAGACTCTATCATATGTTAGGGAAGAATTCTTTTTTTGTAGAAAGAGAGTCTCTCAGAAAGGAGAGTTGGTTTAAGACTCTACTGGATTTTAGGGAAGACAATCATGAATAGTATCTTCTTATAATCTCCACACTCCTATTGATCGACCCTTATGAGAAGGACCGTACAAATTCCGGATTGGCACCTGGGGAGCAACCAAGACAAGATAAATAATTTCCTAATATTAAATTTAAATTAATAGAAGAAATATTAAATTTAATTACTCAATTATATTTATATAAAATATAATATTATATTAAAAAATTATTTTGTATAAAGAGAGTCACGTGACGTCTGATGAAAATATTTTTAAAATTATATATTTTTTCTAAACTATATTTTAATAATGAAAATATTATACGTGCAAAGCACGTGCACTTTTACGGGTATATCATTCGACTAATAAAAGTATAAGGAGTATGCAAAACATTACTTGGATGTAAATACCCTATAACTTAATTTATCTAATACATAACTTATAATATAATCAAACTTTAATCAAGTCACTATTTAATATTATGTGGGACCCATTACTAAAAGAGAGTTGGTTTAGGACTATACCATATTAGGGAAGAATCCTAAAGGAGAGTTGGTTTAGGACTCTACCATATGTAAGGGAAGAATTCTATTTCTGTAGAAAGAGAGTCTCTCAGAAAGGAGAGTTGGTTTAGGACTCTACCAGATTTTAGGGAAGACAATCATGAATAGTATCTTCTTATAATCTCCACACTCCTATTGATCGACCCTTATGAGAAAGACCGTAGAAATTCCGGATTGGCACCTGGGGAGCAACCAAGACAAGATAAATAATTCTTCTACTATTAAATTTAAATTAATAGAAGAAATATTAAATGTAATTACTCAATTTTATTTATATAAAGTATAATATTATATTAAAAAATTATTTAGTATAAAGAGAGTCACGTGACTTCTGATGAAAATATTTTTAAAATTATATATTTTTTCTAAACTATATTTCAATAATGAAAATATTATACGTGCAAGGCACGTGCACTTTTACTGGTATATCATTCTACATATTTTCCGTTCTAAACTTCTCAATTTAATGACATATTATAGACCCATTACTGACCGTTTAGGACTATCACGTTTAGGCACTTTTACTGAGTCTACCTGAGGGAAGACAATCATAATAGTATCTCTTTATAAAATCGCCCTTATGAAGGAGTATCACAATAACATTACTTAGAAGGATCTAATATTATATAAAAAATATTTAAGTACTGACTTCTGATGAAAAATCTTTTTAAAATTACATATTATTTTCTTATACTAATTATTAATACGTGCACTTTTAATACATTTACGATAAAAGTTAAGGATTTGCAATACCACTTGGACATACTTAATAACAAATAATCAAACTTTAATCAAGTCACTATTTAATATTATGTGGGACCCATTACTAAAAGAGAGTTGGTTTAAGACTATACCATATTAGGGAATATCCTAAAGGAGAGTTGGTTTAGGACTCTATCATATGTTAGGGAAGAATTCTATTTCTATAGAAAGAGAGTCTCTCAGAAAGGAGAGTTGGTTTAGGACTCTACCAGATTTTAGGGAAGACAATTTTGAATAGTATCTTCTTATAATCTCCACACTCCTATTGATTAACCCTTATTAGAAGGACCGTACAAATTCCGGATTGGCACCTGGGGAGCAACCAAGACAAGATAAATAATTTCCTAATATTAAATTTAAATTAGTAGAAGAAATATTAAATTTAATTACTCAATTATATTTATATAAAATATAATATTATATAAAAAATTTATTTAGTATAAAGAGAGTCACGTGACGTCTGATGAAAATATTTTAAAATTATATATTTTTTCTAAACTATATTTTAATAATGAAAATATTATACGTGCAAGGCACGTGCACTTTTACTGGTATATCATTCGACTAATAAAAGTATAAGGACTATGCAAAACATTACTTGGATGTAAATACCCTATAACTTAATTTATGTAATACATAACTTATAATATAATCAAACTTTAATCAAGTCACTATTTAATATTATGTGGGACCCATTACTAAAAGAGAGGTGGTAGGACTAACCATATTAGGGAAGAATCCTAGGGAGTTGGTTTTAACCTATATGTTAGGAAGAATTCTTTTTTGTAGAAGGGAGTCTCTCAGAAGGAGGGTTAGGACTCTGTTGGGAAGACAATCATTAGGATCTTCTTATAATCTCCACACTCCTATGACCCTAGGAAGGACGTAAAATTGTTGGCACTGGGACCAAGCAATAAATATCTTTCTATTAAATTTAAATAATAGAGAAAATTAATGTAATTACGCATTATTTATATAAAATATAATATTATATGAAAAAATATTAGTATAAAGCGTCACGTGCGATGAAAATTTTTAAGATTTTATTTTGCTAACTTTATTTAAAAGAAAATTTATAGGCAAGGCCCGTGCACTTTACTGGACATTCTACTATTAAAAGATAGGAGTCGAAAAATTCTGGACGGAAATACCTATCACTAAATTTATCTTACTACTTATACATATCAATTTAATAAGTCACTAAATATATTGGGACCATACTAAAAGAGTTGGTTAGGACTATCTATTAGGGAGATCCTAAAGGAGTTGTTAGGACTCTACCATTAGGGAGCATCTATTTTCTCTAGAAAGATAGTTGTTTCTATCAGAAAGAAATTGAATAGTACCTCTTTTTAGGAAGAAGGACCGTACAAATTCCGGATTGGCACCTCGGGAGCAACCAAGACAAGATAAATAATTTTTCTAATATTAAATTTAAATTAATAGAAGAAATATTAAATTTAATTACTAAATTATATTTATATAAAATATAATATTATATTAAAAAATTATTTAGTATAAAGAGAGTCACGTGACGTCTGATGAAAATATTTTTAAAATTATATATTTTTTCTAAACTATATTTTAATAATGAAAATATTATACGTGCAAGGCACGTGCACTTTTACTGGTATATCATTCTACTAATAAAAGTATAAGGAGTTTGCAAAACATTACTTGGACGTAAATACCCTCTAACTTAATTTTTCTAATAAATAACTTATAATATAATCAAACTTTAATCAAGTCACTATTTAATATTATGTGGGACCCATTACTAAAAGAGAGTTGGTTTAGGACTATACCATATTTGGGAAGAATCCTAAAGGAGAGTTGGTTTAGGACTCTATCATATGTTAGGGAAGAATTCTATTTCTGTAGAAAGACAGTCTCTCAGAAAGGAGAGTTGGTTTAGGACTCTACCGGATTTTAGGGAAGACAATCATGAATAGTATCTTCTTATAATCTCCACACTCCTATTGATTGACCCTTATGAGAAGGACTGTACAAATTCCGGATTGGCACCTGGGGAGCAACCAAGACAAGATAAATGATTTTTCTAATATTAAATTTCATTACTCAATTATATTTATGTAAAATGTAATATTATATTAAAAAATTATTTAGTATAAAGAGAGTCACGTGACGTTTGATGAAAATATTTTTAAAATTATATATTTTTTCTAAACTATATTTTAATAATGAAAATATTATACGTGCAAGGCACGTGCACTTTTTCTGGTATATCATTCTACTACTAAAAGTATAAGGAGTATGCAAAACATTGCTTGGACATAAATACCCTCTAACTTAATTGATCTAATACATAACTTATAATATAATCAAACTTTAATGAAGTCACTATTTAATATTATGTGGGACCCATTACTAAAAGAGAGCTGGTTTAGGACTATACCATATTATGGAAGAATCTTAAAGGAGAGTTGGTTTAGGACTCTACCATATGTTAGGGAAGAATTCAATTTCTGTAGAAATAGAGTCTCTCAGAAATGAGAGTTGGTTTAGGACTCTACCAGATTTTAGGGAGGACAATCATGAATAGTATCTTCTTATAATCTCCACACTCCCTTTGATCGACCCTTATGAGAAGGACCGTACAAATTCCGGATTGGCACCACGGGAGCAACCAAGACAAGATAAATAATTTTTCTAATATGAAATTTAAATTATTTGAAGAAATATTAAATTTAATTACTTAATTATATTTATATAAAATATAATATTATATTAAAAAATTATTTAGTATAAAGAGAGTCACGTGACGTCTGATGGAAATATTTTTAAAATTATATATTTTTTCTAAACTATATTTTAATAATGAAAATATTATACGTGCAAGGCACATGCACTTTTACTGGTATATCATTCTACTAGTAAAAGTATAAGGACTTTGCAAAACATTACTTGGACTCTATCATATGTTAGGGAAGAATTCTGTTTCTGTAGAAAGACAGTCTCTCAGAAAGGAGAGTTGGTTTAGGACTCTACTGGATTTTAGGGAAGACAATCATGAATAGTATCTTCTTATAATCTCCACACTCCTATTGATCGAGCCTTATGAGAAGGACCGTACAAATTCAGGATTGGCACTTGGGGAGCAACCAAGACAAGATAAATAATTTTTCTAATATTAAATTTAATTACACAATTATATTTATATAAAATATAATATTATATTAAAAAATTATTTACTATAAAGAGAGTCATGTGACGTTTAATGAAAATATTTTTAAAAATTTATATTTTTTCTAAACTATATTTTAATAATGAAAATATTATACTTGCAAGGCACGTGCAATTTTACTGGTATACCATTCTACTAATTAGTCTAGATTATGCAAAA